>JAVXUL010063735.1:0-41408 GCA_035590515.1 Trichilia minutiflora
GAGTAATTTTCATTAATTGATATTGTATCAATTAAAAGGCCTCCATATTAATATTGATTAATATTTTGCTTGTTAATGTAGTATTGATTGTATAATAAATATATGTATTTAAATTGTTTGAATACATATATATATATAAATGCTATAATGTTTTATTATGTGTTTAATTTTGTTAAATGCATAAATATATATTCGATATATATAAATGATTATACATTTGACTAAGTGTATGCATGTATATTTGATGTATATTTATGCATTTGTTACATATTATTATTATATGTTTTATGACATGTTGATGTTTTCTTAGGTATATAAATATGTGTATAAATGTATATACATAAAAATAAAACATTAGGCATAGTTTTGGATAATTTGATTTGTCTGATAATATTAGTAATTGTTAATAATAAAATTAGTTTGGCACGTTAATCATGTCAACATAATAAATTAGCTAGATCAGTGATCAGCTTCTTAAGTTTGACTATTTAACATTGTTCAGGTAATTAGTAATCTCTAACAAGTAAATAAGGTTTCTAGTTTGACAGCAATATTTAGATATTCACACAACAAGATATGTATAATGGTTATACATAGGTTAACAATTAGCGAATTGTTATCAACATGCAAAATGTAGGAAGCAAATAAATATACATCTGTATATAAGATATATATAAGTGTATTAGTGATTCATCTTAAGGATATTAAGCAAATAAATATTGATTCATCTTAAGGATAAATATTTATAAATATTAAATTATTTAATATTAATATATTTTTGAGATATACATTGCATGTTGAGACATATGTATGATATTTGTATAATTGACATACATAATGACTCTCTATATAAAATTATTAAATTTATGCCTCCCATTGGTGGGATAACAACGAATTCTTTAACATAAACTTTGATATCCAAGATTTCTATTATATGAGGGGTGTTATGTTTATGGAATTAAATTAAGTTATCTGGTTTAGGGATGTGTATTCTTATCTTGATCAAGATTTCTATTATGTGAGGTTAGGATGAAAATAACATCTTTTGAAAGCATAATAGTTTGAATTTAACTGGTCTATGATGTCAAGATTTCTATTATGTGAGGCATCCAAAGCTAGGGCAGGGAAAATGAATCAAACCTTACATGTGATGTAAAAAGACAGGAGTTTCCTACTTATTAAAATTAATTGACCAAGATTTCTATTTTGTGAGGTTGATTAATTTTTATAAGACGTTGATTCCTCACTAATATTAAAATATCCAACAAAACTTTTGAATCCTAACTCGGGGAGTGTAAGATTCAAATTAAATAGTGGGAGTTAATTTTAAATTAGCATTTAAATATAAGTCTCAAAATATTTGATTGTTATATTTTTAACTGTTCATATTTATAAGTCAAATTATTTGATTTATGAATTGTAAATCACTAACAAAAGTTTTCTACTTCTCTTCAGTTCTCTCATAGATATGTGATATATCTATAAATAAAATTAGTAAACAACGTTCTCTTAAGTATCTTAGATAATTTTGACGGATTTATTTTCAGAATTTGCTTTTGAAATTGAGATTTCTTCTTGATTTCATAAATTTGGCTATATCTTGGTAGCTTAGATGCCAATAGAGTTTAATTATAATGCTTCTTTTGAAGAACATATTATATTAAACCAATGGCATATGAAAATTGACAAGTAAGAGATTATTTGATAATTTCGATGAACAGAGAGCTACAAACTATGCACGAAAATGTTTCAAGTGTTTATAGTATATCTCTTATTTTACAGGAGTTGTATAATAAGAAAGCTCAAATAGTCAATTATGTGCAAAACGCTTACCTTCTTGAGAATTTATCTAAGAGAAGGAATTTCACCTTATGATTATTTCATTGAGATGATTAATATCATTAGGTAATTGGACATTTCATATGCGGTTATGGTGAACCATTTCAAGGTAAATTTGATTCTCCTACCTCACCCTCAAAGTTATAAACTATTTATAATAAATTATATCTTGAACAGGATTGGGCGTACTTTTCTTGAGTTGCTTAATAGGTTTCAAGAGTTCTATGATTAGAACAATTGAGAAAAGAGACAAAGTAGATATCCGTGAAGCCTTAGTTAGTTAGACTAACATAAGGTCAAAGATGCAACAATTGTTAGGCTGAAAATTAAACCTAATAAGACTAAAAACTTTATGAAAGTTCTAACTAAGATCGAAAAAGCCAAGATTAAATAAAAAATATTTCTACTATTAGAAGGAAGGATATTAGTAGAGAAATTGTTCTCTATACCTTGATAGTCTTCTGATGACTTACAAAGGTAGAAATATTCTTAACATTAGGTAAATGTTATTCAATAACATTCATTATATTATAATAGAATAATATCACAGTTAATTCATCAGGGTAAAGGATAAATAATATTTTATTGGATATCATATGATTTAAGATAAATGTTATAAATTTATCGACAACCTATTGTAAAGATTCTGAATAAATTTTGGTCAAATTCATTCAATATTTTGTACATGATATAGAATGTATTGTACCTCTGAAAAATTATATGATAATATAGGGTTGTCCAGTTTATAATAAACTAATTAATATTGATAAGCTAGATATAAGATCTGAGAAGGATCGATTAATAATTTATTCTAAAGATGGTTTAGGATATTATTTTTCCATATAGTCTAATCAAAGAAGTTTGATTAGTCAAATTGCACACTTTTTAGAATAATAGTTCTTAGAAGAAGTTGATGCAGAGGACAGACTTAAGTCTAAGGAAAAGTCCTTAGAAGTTTAAACTTATAAGGATACTATTAAACCAGTAAACCTCAGCATTAAATTTTAGCTCAAAAATACTCTAATGTGTCATTATTTAAAGTGCGATACAAACTTCTTCATAAGCAGAATTTTTATTCGTGCTTAGTGGGAGAAGTAAATCATTATAATGATTTTAGAAATTATGAGAAGCAATCCTAGATAGGGTTTCAGGAAAATGACTAGAGATACTAAACAAGTTTAGATACTTATTGATTTATTAGTAGAAATTGTTTCCATTGGATATAAAAGGATCTTTAAGACAAAGACTGGTATGGCTGAATAGGTATGTACCTATATAATGATAGGTAATACGAGAGTATACTAAAAAATAATAGTTGAATTATAGAAAACCTGTTTATCGGTAGCTATGATTAAATTCATCCATATTTATTTAGTCATTATAGCATACCTGATTTAGATATTCGACAGATCCTTGTTAAAATAGAATGCTTAACAGGTTTTTGAGAAGAGTTTTAATGATAACAAGTTATAAGGTTGGTATCCATTGTAGATAGAAATTAGGTGTGCGAGTTGCATCGATCTTTTATGGATTGAAGAAAACTTTTCAGAGCTAGAATAATTGATTTGATACTATGATCAAATTATTTGATTTTTAATCAAAACTTAGATGAACCTTGTGTTTATCACAGGGTTATAGTTTATGCTATTATGTTTCTTATATAATATATACATGACATATTATTGATGAAAATAACATTAACGTGATGACTGAGATAATATCTGATTATCTATAGCCTTCTTAATGACAGATTTAGGAAAAATGACCTATGTTCTTGGTATTTGTATCTATAGTGATAGATAGAAAAGAATAAATTGTACACAGTAAAAATGTTGAAGCTATTCAATATTGAGAATTCTAAGAGAGTTCTTCTACCCTTCTTTCACACTCTTGATCTTTCTGAAGATTTTAGTTCAAAGATTGATGAAGTGGTATAACGGATGTGTAATGTACCTTATGCTCCGACTTTAGGTAATGTATGCAAATCTATGTACAAAGTCTGATATATAAAATATTATAAATGTTATAAACAGATATCAGATAATTCCAAGGAATAATAATGGTCAGTTGTTAATAAAATTCTTAACTACTTAAGAAGTACCATAGATTTAAATCTAAGTAATGGATTTTGAATGCTGAATATTCAAGAGTCTCAGACTCTGATTTTGAGCCAGATATAGGTGATAAACTGTTTACATCCATATTTTTTTTATTTATAAAGCTGAATATGTTGCTGTTTTAAAAGCTATAAAAGAGGCTGTTTAGATACACAAGTTTGTATATAAACTAGATGTGGTTCCCAATATAGGTTATATGATAATCATACTTTGTGATAATATTAGTATTATCACATACTCATAAAAACCATGGATATGTTAAAAGCCTTATTAATATTCAGTGAATATATCATATTTGAGAGAAATCATTGGTATTAGAGAGACATTGATAAAGAAAACAAATTCAGTAAATATTGTTGCTGACCCATTGACGAAGGTGATAGCATAGAAGCAATAGGATCAACATCTTATGAAGAAAGGTATATGATACCACATGAATGGCTTTAGCGTAAGTAAGAGTTTGTTAGTGTATATCCTAGAAACCATTCGTGCCATCGATTCCTAAGATTATTATTTTAATAATAATAATAAAAGAAATGGTTCTTTATTTACACATGTAGGTTGCTTTCTTTATTAAATCATGTTAGATCATAAAATACATGTGTGAATAGTCTAGATAATTGTTAATTATTAACTAGAATTATCAAACTCGTTCCTTACGTAAGTGATTTTGACTGGATATCAATATCACATAGTAGGCATACTGAATGTCGCCTAAAGATATTATAGGCTGATATACATAAGCTGACAATATAAGTATTGTCATAAGGGCATTAGTATGGATTTATAGTTTATGAACTATTTATCAAACATGACTAATCAATATTAAATCGCATAGTATGCATATAGTCAATGATTTATCTTTGGATTGTAGTAGTATACGATGTAATCCTTTGACCTGCGACATATGAATCGAACTTTATATGGATGAGTATAGTTCATATGGTGTATAAGCATAGGGCTAACCATGCCTTACACAAGAAGCCAATTTAGTTATACGTTATTCATATAGGAGTTTGGTTGATGATCAAGATAGGATCTGTTAGCTCATACAATAGGATTAT
Organism: Trichilia minutiflora; assembly: GCA_035590515.1. Taxonomy (NCBI): domain Eukaryota; kingdom Viridiplantae; phylum Streptophyta; class Magnoliopsida; order Sapindales; family Meliaceae; genus Trichilia; species Trichilia minutiflora. The sequence goes on from JAVXUL010063735.1 coordinate 5,021, forward strand.
GAGTACCCACTGACTCTATCCTAGTTCAAGTTTCTAAACGAATATTGATAGATGGTTGAAACAAAGTCTCTGATCAGAGCTAAATAAAAGTCACATAAAAGGAGTTCATGGTAGTGTGTTCAGGATATATTGATCGATAATTTATAAAAGATCAAATTTAGGGTATTGACATATCATGAACCCTAATTTGATTAGGATATAACAACAAAAGGATGTTACCTACATATTACGTACAATCATAATAAGGTTTGATAAAGGATTACTTCATTGTGAATTAGGAATTATGATGTATTGTTAGATGCCAACTATAGTTGTTGAGGTTTGAAATATTCGAAAATCACTCACGGCTAACTCACTATGAACTTTCATGGTCACACTGATATCCTTATGCATTTAGAAGTTGTTCTCGAAAAAGAAATTATTCAGAATGAAGGCTAGCACCTTTTGAAATAATATAAAAGCCGAATAATATATATAAAGATATATATTATTTATAATTCTTTAAAGAGTTAAAGAATAAATGATAAAATAAGTATATATATGTAACTTATGGTAAGTTAATATACTTGATTGTCATCTTGATAATTATCAAAAGGCTAAGTGGTAAAAGTTACCATTGATTTATGAAATCATTAAATCAAATTAATTAATTATAAATTAATTTGAATTGATTATTTATTTTCTTAATTGTCAAAGAAATAAATAATTAACTAATGATAATTTGGTAATTGTGTCTTAAGTGATGGAAAAGTCAAAGGTCATTAAATACTTTAATTGTTAAGGATAATATTAACTTTTTCATTACTTTTATATGATAAATAGCCTTATATTTGGAGTTATATGATTGGTCCAAATGTGCCAATTTTGATTGGCTATGAGAAAATAATTATCAAGTTTATAGAATAAAAAAATTGAAGAAAGAGAGAGCTTCTTCCTCCTCCCGAGAAGGGAATCGTTCAACCACTATGGAAATGGAAGAAAAAATTGTTTTCTTCAATTTTCCAAGAAGAAAATTGTTTCTTCATGCTTCCTATATGCTTGGATGGTGTAGATTGAAGAGGCTACATATGTTTGAAGCTTGCTTCATCAGATTCAAGCTTGAAGATGGTCGTCTCTTCTAGAGAGAGAAAAGATTAAAGATAGAGCTGAAGAAGCTTTGATCAAGAGAATTTAATTGTCAAGCTAGTCTCTAATTATAGATCCAAAACTATCAATTAAAGGTCGATGTGTAGATATGTATAGAGGCAACAGAAGATGGATTGGTTTTCTGGATAACGAAGGAAGAGTTATGAGGATACTCATCTATTTACATACACATATGTATATATTTTAAATCTGTTAAAATTTTAAGATTCCATAGAATTAGCAACAGTCCTCCAGTGGTTTTTTTCGCACTTCCATATGATGGTTGTAACCCTAAACTTGGAGCAGAAAGCATTTTCACCTCCACCCCAATAGAATAGTTCATCATTTATGGCTCTAAATGAGTTAGATGAATCATCTGATGATGATGATGCCATGGTTGAGTTAATTTTCTGAGATGAAATAGCTTGAATATGAAAATAACCACCTAATGCATTCGACCATAATGAATCTTGCATAATATTATGTGTTCTGATGGACATGATTAAGTGTTAAGCATGTTGAATGATCATTGATTAATGTGATTAATTTTTAATCATGATTAAAATGATCATTAGAGTTTGATGATATGTTTAGCCAATTTGGAAAGTGCATAATTAAGTGTTAATTTTGCTAATGTTTAGCTAATTTTCATTCGTGAGTTGAATTGATAATTAGGCCAAATCTTAATGTTAATTAGATTTACGTTAGATTGATTTTCACTAATGACTTTGCTAATTAATGAGATTAGTTAGCATTATATGTATATATGTATGTTTTATGATAATATAGTATGTATGTATTTGATATAGTACATGTGATGCATTAATGATATCATAAATATATTTTCTAAAGTAAAAAAATTTTAATGAAAATTTTCAACATTTGATAATTTATAAGTTACTTAACAAAAGCTTGAAATTTGACAAATATTGGACAAATTGTTGACTTATGTTTAAAATTTTTATAAAATATTATTATTAATGTTGACATTAAAAGTTTGAGTAAAACTTAAGTTAGCCTAATTAGGTTAGTTTAACTTGTTTTACAAGTTAAACTAATTTTACAAGCAGCATTATTACTTGTATGACAATTAATCTTGACAAAACGAAGTGCTAGAACTTCTTCAATGCTTAATAACACAAACCAAATATGTGATTTGATGAGTCAAATCATTAATATCTACGTGTGTGAGATGAGTGTGACTAGTCAACCATTAGGGTGATTATTTATAAAACAAATAATTCAAATCAAGTAAGCAACGGGATTACTTATGAGACAAGTAACCTTGATCAAGTAAATAAATAGTAAAATCAAACAAGTAATAGATTACTTATGAGATAAGTAAATTAACTCATGTTGACTAATAATTACTTGTAAGATAAGTAAACTCAAACAAGTAATAGAAACTTAACTTGAGTTATCAATGATTACTTACGAGACAAGTAAAGTGAATAGTATTACTAGGATGATATACTAAAAAAAAAATCAATTATATGTATTTGTACTTATACATGTGATATATGTGTGTATATGCATAAGGGATGATAATCACTCATGAGATGAATGATTATTGATATAGATGCTTGGCCCTAATAGATAGCTTTGTGAAAACTATTTGAGTTAAAAGAGTGAACACATGGGATGTAAGTGAGAGTTTGATAATTTTCTTAAGTAATGATCATATCTATGCCTTCTATTGTGGGATAGTTAATAATTCTTTGACATAAATTTTTTACTCTAAGATTTCTATTATGTAAAGGGTATGAGATTTGTGTATTTAAATTAAGTTGATCTGATCCTCAATGATATTCGAGTTTTGTTCAAAATTCTATTATATGAGATTGGGATAAGAATATAATTTAAAAAAGCACAGTAGTTTATATATAACTAGTGTAAGACATTAAGAGTTTTATTATTTGAGGTATTTAAAATTAGGACAAAGAAAATGAATCGAGTCTTATATGTGATACAAAAAAAAAAAAGAATTCTTTACTCATTGAAATTAATTGATAAAGATTTTTATTATATGAGGTATTTAGATGAGAATTCGATTCCTTATTATTTTTCTAAAATCCAACAAACTATTTAAGTCTTATATTAAGGAGTGTAGGATTTAAATTAGGTAGTGGGAGTCGATGTGATCATGTGTTTTAAATGTATTCAATTATTGAATTCATTTTATGATTCAATATATTGATAAATTATCTTTCTATATCTTTCTAGTTCTCTCAGTGAATCATAAAAAATAGTTATAGGTAGTAAATTCTAAGATAGAATCTATTTGGGGGAAAATGTCGAGTCGACATGTGGATCCTTCATCAGTAGGGTACATGGCGTCCATCATCTCAGGTGCCCTACGCCTTGGATGCTATGCCGTCCCAGGTGGCCTATCCTCACATCTCATTATCCCAGGCATCCTACGCTCTAGGTATTCCACCTTCCCGGGAGCTTTAATATCTCAGGTTCCAGGGACTTCTTTCTTATGTATTTTCCTCCCTATCATCAATGATATACCTCAGCCTAGGTATCCAATAATTGGAGCCTTCAGACACTCTTCACCTCAAGAACCAGACCAGCCTCTTAGGAGACACAATCCTCTTGGTGCAGCTTCAGCAATTGCTCTAGGCAGGGATTCCTTTCGTATCTAGCTTATAGGCAGCATCTGACCAGAGCACCAGTAGATACACGCCCCTACTACCCAAAAATGGGAATGATTGCTAACAGCTGGCCCACTACTAACATAACTGTGAACCATAAAGGCACTAGTTCCATCCTCTGTCCATCTTCAGACGATGTGACAGTGTCAGGCCTGCAAACTTTCAGACACATCAAATATTTATGAAAGGCAGTTGCATTCTGTCCCATGACAGAGGTCCTGCCATTCCTATTCTCCGATGCCTAATCATTATCAAGTGGGGCACTATATAAAGACAGACTTTTCTAACAGAAGAAAAACTTTGGGGGGGTAGGGTCTGACCTTTTCCTAATTGAAAGAGTCAGCAACACACACACTTTTGGAACCAAACATTTTCTTCTCTAGCAGCACTTTCCTGGTGATTTCTACTTTAGTTCTTAGTAGAATCCAGTTTTGATTTCTTTCTTTCTTATTCGTCGGAACCTACATTATCTTCCTTCACTCTTTTCTAACTTAGGCATCGGAGTTTCCTCGTCGGGAATCCCCCCCGACGTCACTCTAAACGTGTTATTATTTTGTAGGCTTAGAAGGCGAAGCTTCGTCAGAAACAACCAAGTTCCCAGCCATTCTTCAGTGAAAAACCCATTATCCGATTGTAGCCACATCGCCTTCACACCTCACCAGCTGAGTCATTCCTAGTTGGCTGTGAGAAGGGTCCACGGACAATTCTCACCTATAGGAATTGAAACGAAAAGCCTTTGAAGCACCATTTGGTGAAGGAAGGAAGAAGGAAAAGTATTTTCTGAAAGCTTTGCTAACTTAGAAAATTTGAAGATTGCAGAAAGAAGACAAGGAGACGAAGGTTCCAACTCCAACAAAAGCACTGCCCGTGGAGGAGGGAGAACCCCCCTGACACGAGAAGGGCTTGGTCAGGAGACAGATACACAGACAAACTCCTGGCCAGTAGGACCGAAGCATTAGAGAAGGAACTCCTGGAGGTCAGAAGGTAGATGGCCAGGGAACCCATCTCCCTGGGAGAAGGGAGAACGCCATTTGCCTCTAAAGAGCAGGAATGTCAAGTTCCCCAAAGCGATCGTGCAGAGCGAGTTCGGGTATCTAGAGAGGTGTATGGCCATGTGCCTGAAACTAGATTGACAATCGGGCAGAAAGAAAAAGCTAAAGTGATTGAAAGATTAGAGGAGCCTCGCGCACCTCAGAATATCAATACCCTTTCAAAATCTATAAAGGGCGTGGACACAGAAGAAACAATATTGACGAAAATTATAAAGGGGTGAGGCAATCAGGGATGGAACCCAGTCACGGCTCCACCGATATAAGGTTCTTCCTCAATGAGAAGCATGCCCGAGAGAAGGACGCAGCAGTAGCCATCAGGAGGAAAGATATGGAAGAGTGTGTAAAGAGGATGCTCTGTGAAATAGGAGCATACAGTGTCCCTGCCCAGGAAAGGAACCTAGAAATCAAAAAAGTCTCTACTTCTGCATTTAAGTCTCGCCTCTTGGAGGAAATTTTATCCTTACTCCTCCCTAAGAAGTTCAAGATGTCCCAACTGCCTCCCTATTAAAAAAAATCGACCCTTCCCTGTACATTGACACATTCAGAGAAATGATATTAATTTAGGGATTGATAGACCTACAAATGTGTCACCCTTTCCCTTGACTCTGAAGGGCCAACAAGATGTTGGTACAAAAACCTACCACCGTCCAGCATTAGTAGCTTTAACCAACTAGCAACCCTCTTTGAAAATGAATTTAAAAGGGCAGCTACCACTAGTTGGAATCTAATCACTTTATTGTCAATACACCAAGGGGTGGAGGAGACCTTGAAGAGCCTTGTATGAAGATCTCACAAAGAAGTAATGGAGTTAGGGGCCTATCATCACCTTTTAGCTCTAGAAGGGCTAAAGAAAGGCCTGCGATTAGAAAGGGCTTGGTATGCTGTTCATCGATGTGCCATCAATACATACGAAGCAGCCAGGATGGAATTGCTTGACAAGATAGAGATTGAAGGAGAGATACTCCTAAAGTTGAAGGAAAAGACCCAAGTGGCCCCGATCAAGAGAGAGCATCCTCAGGATACATGGCAAAAGGGAAAGGGAACTCACCATAGGAATCTCAAGCATGACAAAAGGGATACAGAAAGGGGAGATTGGGGTCAGGGAAATTTTTTACCCTGACCCCCAGGGATGACAAACCATCAAAACAACCTCCGATAAGAAGCCCTCCTAGGAGGGTGGAGCAGCTGACCACCCAGGGATACATTACCCTGAGAGCTCATTTATCAAAAATATATAAGTACAAGAAGAGTCGGGGGCTCCTAGCATTGCATCCCTAAATCATGAAAGCAAAGGTGCCTAAAAAGAGCAAAGGTTGATTCTGTGAATTCCACAAAGAAGGCGGTCACACCATTGATTAATGCGAGGACCTGTGGAATCAAATTGAGATACTGGTCAAAAATAGTTATCTCACCAATTATATTAATTCTCAGCACATCCTCGTAGGATCTGGACAGCATCAGGGGGACGAAGACTACTCAAAGCCGGACCCAGGTGTCATGGCCATCTTAGGGGCCTACCCTGATGGGATTATCAAATAACTCCCATAGGAATTATGCATGCTACTCACTGCCCAATTACTCTACATATATTCATGTGATGAATGTGCTAGCGGATAAGAGATCGAGGATCGCCACCATCCCCATTATTTTCACTGATGAAGATAAAGTAGGAGTTCATTATCCTCACGACAATGCTTTGGTAGTGGAAATAGGGATTACTTTCAAACAGGTTAGCAGGATCTTGATCGATATGCACAGTTCAACTGACATAATCTTTAAGGATACGTTGAATGCCTTAGGTATTGAAGATTTAGAATTGGCCCCACCCAATTCTACTTTGCATGGATTCAGGGGTCTTGAATCACTCCCTAGGATCAATTCAGTTGCCAGTAATAATAGGGTAAAAGCCTTATCAAAAGACCGATATGGTATACTTTCAGGTGGTCGACTTGAAGATCTCATACTCTGCCATCTTGGGAAGACCCTTCCTCAGAAACACTAAAGTGGTAGAGAGCATCCACTACTTGAAGTTAAAGTTTAGAGTTGGCGAAGGAATTAGTATTGTAAGGGGTAATTAAAGGAAAGCAAGATCGTGTTTTATCACTTCCACAAGACAAGCTTATTGCATCCGCAAAAGACCCCTAGAAGCTCCATCTGACCAGACTAGAGATCAAGCCCCAGACCTGATGAAGGAACGGGGTCGGGAGAACATGCTGTGGCTTCTACCAGTAGTCAGGCCAGGGAAAAACGAGGAGTTTCTATTTTCAAGATTGGAACCAGAAGAAACCCTGGCTGATATAGTGCTAGTGAATGGCACCCTGAGAGGATTGTCAAGATCGACACCCGACTAGGTCCTGAACAGAGGGAAAGTATGATAGAAATCCTGAGGTAGAATACGGATGTATTCGTCTGGAGTCATAAGAACAACAAGGGTTATAACCCATCAGCTAGCAGTTAATCCCTCGCATAAACCAGTTTGAGAGAAGAGAAGGTTCTTCAATGCTGAAAGGCAAAAAGCCATCAGGGTGAAGGTCGACAAACTACTCAAAGTCAGTTTCATCAGAGAAGCCTAATACCCAGATTAATTGGCAAATTTTTTTCTGGTCAAAAAAGCCAATGAAAGTTGGAGGATGTGTGTGGACTTCATCGACCTCAATAAGGCATGCCCTGAAGATAGTTTTCTCCTGCCCTGAATTGATCAACTGGTTGATTCCATAGCAGGGCATGAGTTGTTAAGCTTCATGGATGCCTTCTCAGGGTATAGCTAGATACCACTGCATCCTTCTTATCAAGAAAAGACAGCCTTCATCACTGACCAGGGATTGTATTGCTACAAAGTCATGCCTTTAGGGTTGAAAAACACCGGGGCCACCTTCTAAAGATTGGTAAACAAAGTCTTCAAGTCACTGTAGAAAATTCCATGGAGGTCTACGTGGATGACATGATTTTGATGTCCATAAGAGTCGCAGACCACCCCCACCACTTGGAGCAAGCTTTTTCTCTTCTTAGGAAGTATCAATTGAGGCTTAACCCTGAGAAGCATTCCTTTGGGGTCAGGTCGGGAAAGTTCCTAGGCTTCATGGTTAATGAAAGAGGTATTGAAGCCAACCCAAGAAAAATACAAGCCATCCTAGATTTGAAGACTCCCAAGATGCTGAAGAAGCTATAGAGTTTAACAGGGAAGTTAGCAGCCTTAAGTCGCTTCATCTCTCAATTCACTGACAAGTGTTATCCTTTTTTCAGGGCTATAAGAAAAGGCAAGGGCATGATGTGGGATGAGAAATATCAAAAATAGTTCAAACAGCTCAAGGATTAACTGGCTTTTACCCCACAGCTAGTCAGCCCTTCGTCAAAGAAAACACTTTATCTCTACCTTGCTGACAGTGAGCATGTGATCAACTCAGTTCTAGTGAAGGAGGACGCCAAAAAGATACAGAGGCCCATATACTACACTAGTAAAGCTCTACTAGATGCTGAGACGTGGTACTCGACACCAAAAAAGCTATCCCTGGCACTCGTCGTAGCGGCCAAAAAGTTACGGCCTTACTTCCAGGCCCATCCTATAGTGGTACTGACCAGCTAGCCGCTCTGATAAATTCTTCATCGACCCAATCTGTCAGGCAGGCTGGTTAAATGGATAGGGAAGCTCAGCAAGTTTGACATCGATTTTCAACCTCACAAAGCTATCAAAGGGCAAGCCCTTGTGGACTTTGTAGATGAGCAAACAATGGTTGAGATAATGGCCATCCTATAAACCACCAATCATCCAAAAGAGAGGGATGTAGATTACCCTGACCTAGATCATCTTGATCTAGATCATCCTAACCCAGATAGGACCCTTGTCTGGCATCTATGGATTGGCGAATCAGCCAATCAAAATGGTAGAGAAGCAAGTATCATATTAATCGGCCTAGAAAAAGAAGAAGTTAAGTATGCTTTAAGATTCCTTTTTCCTATAACTAACAATAAAGTAGAATATAAAGCTTTGTTAGTAGGATTAAGAACAGTGTGAGAGATTGGGGTTCACACAATCACCACTAGTAGTGATTTATAACTCTTGATAAATGATTTAAATGGAATATACCAAGCTCGGGAAGAAAATATACCAAGCTGAGAACCTCCTAGCCAATGCTTTGTCAAAGCTCGCCTTGTCCCTTGTAGAAAACATTCCCAGGATGATTCCTATAAAAACCCTGGGATAAAAAAGCATCTCTCCACCTGAGAACAACACCATCTTAGCGGCCCAAGAAGAATCAGCTGTATGGATGGACTCGATCCGAAAGTACATCAGCGAAGGTGTCCTTCCCCTTGATAAGAATGAAGCTCTTAGGGTTTGAAGAAAGGCTGTTAGGTTTACTGTGATCAAGGCACCCTGTACAAATGGGGAGTTAGTACCCCTTATTTAAGGTGCCTAGGGCCGCAAGAAGCAGGAAGGGTGTTAGACAAAATGCACTAAAGGACTTGCAGAAACTACAGTGGTAGTAGAAACCTGGTACATTGAGTACTTAGGTAAGGACATTACTAGCCAACCCTAAATGAAGATGCCTATAAACTCGTGCAATGGTGTCACACTTGTTAGGTACATGCTGACATCCACCACCAACCCCCAGAGAACCTAAATACACTGTTGAGTCAATGGCCATTCGCATAGTGGGGGCTCGATCTAATAGGGCCCTTCCCAACTGCTAGAGCGCAAGCAAAATATGCCATTATGGCCATTGACTACTTTACTAAGTGGATAGAAGCGAAACTATTGTCTAAAATTACTGAGAAAAACACCATCGTTTTCATTCGAAAGAATGTCCTCTATTAACATGGCGTTCTTAGCATCTTGATTGTAGACAATGAGAAGCAATTCGATAACAGAGGATTGGAGGAATTCTGTTGGAATTAGAATATTAACTTAAGGCTCACATCCCCAACTCACCCAAAGGCCAATGGTCAAGTTGACATAATCAACAAGACCATTAAAAAGCTACTAAAAAAAAAGCTGGATGAAAGAAAGGGAGCCTGGGTAGATGAACTCCCTGAAGTTTTATGGGCCTACCAGACCATCGCAAAGGTGACTACGGGGAAAATCCCCTATTTTTTAGCCTACGAATTCAAAGTAGTAAATCCAATAGAAATGGATATCCCAACTTTTCACACTTCCTACTTCGATGAAGAAGGAAATTAGTAAGTCATGCGTCTTAGACTTAACTTATGAGAGGAAGCCAGAGACCGTGCTTTAATCAGGATAGCTGCTCATCAATAAAAAGTATTCAAGACCTACAATCAAAAGGTACCCCGCACTTTTAGAGAATGTGACATTGTCCTCAGAAAAATCACCCTCAATACCCGGGTAACATCAGAAGGATCCCTAGACACTAACTGGGAAGGACCATATCAGGTAGTTCGAGCAATCAGGACAGGAACATACAAACTGGTTTGACCTGATGGCAGCATCCTCAGTAAAGTTTGGCATGCAGAGATGCTGAAGAAGTATTACGCCTGAGAGAGCTTCTCCTTAGGTTGGTCGATTTGTAAACTCCCAATATTTACTTGTATCATTTTTTCTTATGAATAAAAATGAAGTGTTTCAGTCTTCTCCTAGCATCTTCAAAAATTTCCTCTTCCTTAAAGAATATTTTTCCTAAGGTTAAGGTTGGTCATAAGTTCTAAAATTCCTAAACACTTAGTTATTGTTAAAATTATGTCCGTCCCAAGTACCGTAAGCCTTTAAGCTCAGATCAAGCATCCTATACGTCTAAGACCTGATTTGTGTTAAGGTGTGGTAAACCCTGGTCGAGCTAGGTTCTTCTAAAGTTAAGGTTGGCCATGAGCCCTAAAATCCCTTAACACTTAGTCATTTTAAATCCTGTCCATCCCAGGTACTGTAAGCCTTTATGCTCGGATCAGGCATCCTATGCGTCTATGACCTGGTTTATGTTAAGGCGTGATAAACCCAGGTCGGGCTAAGTCCTTCTAAGGTTAAGGTTGGCCATGAGCCCTAAAATCCTTTAACACTTAATCATTTTTACGTAAGCCCTTAAGCCCGGATCAGGCATCCTATACGTCTAAGAGCTGGTCCGTGTTAAGGTGTTGTAACCCTGACCCGGCCAGATCCTTCTAAGATTAAGGTTGGTCATAAGCCCTAAAATCCTTTAACACTTAGTCATTTTTAATCCTATCTGTCCTAGGTACTATAAGCCCTGAAGCCCAGATCAGGCGTCCTATGCGTCTATGACCTGGTTCGTGTTAAGACATTGTAAACCCTGGCTGGGTCAGGTCCTTCTAAGGTTAAGGTTGGCCATAAGCCCTAAAATCCCTTAACACTTGGTTATTATTAAAATCCTGTCCGTCCTAGGTGCCAGAAGTCGTTAAGCCCAAATCAGACATCCTATGCATTTAAGACCTGATTCTTATTAAGGCATGGTAAACCCTAGTTGGGTCAGGTTCTTTTAAGGTTAAGGTTAGCCATGAGTCTTAAAATCAATTAATATTTAGTTATTTTTAAGTCCTGTTCATCCCAGGTATCATAAGTCCTTGGTCGCACCAGGCATCCCTAATGATTAAGGTCTGGTTGAGTGAGGCGTGATAAATCCTAATCGAATTTGGCTCAGAGTCTTGAAGACCTTTGAAGACCCTTGACCCTAGTTGGTCTGCTCCCAAAGCCCTGAATGAAATTAAGTGTGAACCCCCCAGTGTGGATTCCTGACTCTGAGAAGTTTATGGCCATTCCCATAACATGGTTAGTGATTACATTTAGCTGATTTATTTTTAAGTCAAAAGTTATACTTTTACTTAGAATTTTAGTTACTTAAAGAGGGGATGAGACGTGCAAAGAAAAGAATGGAAGAAAAGTTTATCTTCTATTGATTAAGAAGGAATACATGTGTTCGTGTACATATACAAAAAAGAATTATAGTGAAGTTTGTCTTTACAAAAGTTTGTAGAATTTTCTAAGTCCTGTAGTATCACCTATAGTATCATGAGGAACCCTTCTCTTTCAGTCTGACAAGTCCACCATTGAGTCTTCAACTCTGGGAGCGGGAGGAGTGTCTCCATCTGTTTGCTCTAGGGTAGGGGCATCGTCAGGCTCTTGGACGGGGGCATCGTTGGGCTCTTGGGCGGGGGCATCACCTTTTTCTTTCTCTTAGGAGGGAGGCGTTTCTTCAGTATCACCAGTTTGCACCTGAGGAGGCGACAACTCAATACCCTTAAGGGCTGCCTCTAAAAGTCCTTCAGGTGAACAGGCAGGTTGATCTTCATCTCGGGGCCTTTCTTCATTGGCAACAAGATTAATCTCTTGGACCGACATCTCAGGGAGTTTAATGTGCATCCCTGAGGTACCTAGGACATCGCGGCCAGTTGGTCAAAAAGCTAGTGCAGGTCCAGGTTTGGGTACTCCTGGAGGAACATGTGACTGGTCAAATCTACACCAACATCAACTCCTTGGTCATACCAGGCCTCGAGTTGAGCAGGAACCGCCCATAACTTTTGAGACTACTCATCAAGGCAGTGCTACAGAGTCTTGTTCTCCTTTTCTAGGGACCTTTACTCTTCCCAAAGGGCATTAACCATTTCTTTGGACCCCGTATAACTTGAGAGGAGCGTGGAATGGTGCTCCTTCAGTCAATCATCTTCGTTCTTTAAAGCTCAATATAGGTCGTTCAGCTTGTTGTACTAACCCTGGGCCTTCCGCCTAGCCTTCTCAGTATTTTCCCTTTTCGCTTTCAGTGCCTGGACCCGGGTCTCAGCCATTGACAATCTCTCTTTGGTGGTTTTCTCCTCCTTAACCCATTTGGACTCTCCCAGAGTAACTAAGACTTCTCCCCCACTAGGCCAGAAATCCTGGCCATCAACTCGTCTCTTTTATTGGTCACGCTTTCCTGGGTGGTTGAGATCACCTCCTAGGCCCTTTTTTACAACTTCTTTACTTCATCGAAGGCCTGTCGTTGGATAGTTATGACGTTCTTAAAATCTTCTATAAACATGTTCAACACAAAAGCACTCTGTATTCACAAAACGAAAGGCTAGTCAGCCATCTATTCAAAAATACTCATTGAATGTTATCTGATTTTAGAGCAAAGATGACTAACCCGATGAGTATGAAGGCTTATGTAATCGAGCGCTTCATCTAGAGACAAGTTTCCCATCTCCCTGCATTTTTTAGGAGAAACTGCCTCCCGGGTAGAATTCATTAACAAGAGGAGATGCCCGAAAGCCTCCCTCTTCTCTTTAAGGAGGTCTTCCACCATGACGGCATCAAGATCACCCACCATCTCTATGTCCCAGAGAAAGGGGTCTTCGATCTCAAAGAGAGGCGGGTCCTCTTGCCCTCACCTCAGGTCTTTATTAGCCCCTAGTCCCGGGGTTTTATCTCCTCTAATGGTTGTCTTAGGGTCAACTTGTTGACTCTTGGCCTGGTGCACTACCACTTGTATATTTAGTCTTAAGACCTGAATAGACATGGCGCCCTCCACTCGGACTGGGATATTCTTGGGTTGTTGGTCTACTGGGCGAGGTGGGACTTCGATTTTCTTCTTCTTCCTTGTCTTTTCTCGACTGTCATCCAAAGGCCTTTTTCCCTTGTCCTTAGCCTGAACTAAGTCAACCTGTTGGGAATGCTTTTTGGTTCCATCCTTGGCTCATTAAAGGAGATGCCTTTCTTTCTAGGGTGCTCATTTTTCTGGCCCCCCTTCTCTGGGGTTTTCTTTTGATCCTCCTTGTCTGGCCCTTTTCTCTTGTCACCAAGGGCCCTGGTCTGGGGTGCGGATGGCTTCTCAGCCCTTGAACCCTCTTTCAAGAGCAGCCCCTTCAAGACATCCGTTGCTCTTTGCTTCCTATTTGCTAGCATCCCCTTGGTCCCTACCACTGCATGGTATGAAAACTTGGTAAAGACAAAAATGAGCCAACAAAGGGAAAGATAATGCTGACTCAGGGACTTTCTCACCTCTGTTCAGGTGAATCCTGGCCTTGGTAAGCTCGCTCCTAGAAGTTGCCTTAGATACCAGTCCAAACCTCACCTGGGAGTCCGGGCTCAAGAGATATCGGACGTCCATCGGGGGCAGGGATTCTATGTTGTTAGCCACGCTTGTCGAACTCCCCGACTGCTCATATCCAATATCTGCATAAGGAACTGTCAGTGAGAATAGTTCAAAGATAAAAATTGTCTTAAGTATAACTTGTTATACTTAGTTCCTGGAAAAAAGTGGGGATGGGACCTTAGGGGGATTCGACCCAATCTCTACTGATCATGAACCAGTGGTCCTTCTAGTCTTTATTACAGGAAGGGCTCCTTTTGATCTTTGACTGATACCCTAGGCAGATCTATAGGCAGTACCACCCTGGGTATTGATTGGTATTTTTCTTGAGGATGTAGAAGAACAACACCTCATCCGGGGTAAGGGCGGGAGTCCCTGCATTGGCCTTCAGCACGAATAGACCTCCTAGAACCCTTCAGCTGTTCAGAGTTAGTTGGTAGGGAGGGATCCAGCAGTAGGTGCTCCTCATTAAAAGCCATTTCTTCTAGCCCCAAGGCACTTGGCACCTTTTCAGCCTTGGGAACCCTGAGCTTTACGCTCCCAGGAACATTGAACAACTGATGGTAGGTTTGTAAATCTGCTTCGATAATAGTTAAGGGGAACCAATCCGCCTCATTTGGCCCTCTTGCCCAAGCCTGCTCGGAGGCAGTCCTGTTGTCCTCTCCTCTCTCCTAAATAGGTGTGGTCGGGTTGGAAAACTCAATTTCTGATGAGCAACGTCTCTCAAATTTTCCATGGCCATCTTGATTACCTACTCAGAAGAATCTCAGAGCCCAATCAAGTTAGAGACAAAAAAACAATATCAAAACGCGATAGCAAAATGGATCCAGGAAAGTCATACCTTTAGTGTTAATAAAGAAATGAGTGTGAGTCCTGAGAAAAACATCCACAAAAAATAAAAGAACAGCCCACAAACACTTGCAAAAAGCACAAAAACAAATAGACAGCAAAAGAAGCACAAAGAGAAAAAAATAGAAGAAAATAAGAAACGCAGAAAATAATAAGGCAGAAAAAACGACCAGAGTAGAGAGTAAAAAGCAGAAAAGAAGCCAAAGTATGAAAATGACGGGTGAAGGAGGGGGGTATTTATAGTGAAAGAGGGCTGATATTCGCTGTTAATCTAAATCTTCAGGGGAGAGTCACGTGTCTAAGCACGATAAATGCCCCCATGGCTCGAGGAACGGTCATATCTTTAATCACCAGGGTTTTGACACGTGCCTTGCCCCTAGCCTAGCATTTAAACTTTCTCGAAATACGAGAAGCTACCAACTCAGTGACAGCTAAGGATAGACATGCGATGTGACTTTTGATGGACTACAGTTAATGAAGACAGATGTAGCAGCCCCAAGGAGACACGTTATCAATGGGTTAACGACTCCATCAAAGGGGGTTCTCAGTAACCAGGTAACGTTAATCACATGCCAACCGACTCAGCCGAGAATCCCTATAGGTAATCTCGAGCACTTGAGCCATAAAATCTTCTTAAAGAACCAGACCGCCTCAGCCATGATTTTTTGGCGCGAGCTTTACAAATCTCACACTAGAAACTGGGAGACTGGATATTTAGGAGAAAATACAGAGTCAACACGTGGATCCTCCATCAGTAGGGTACGTGGCATCCATTGTCTCGGGTTTCCTATGCCTCAGATGATCTGTCATCCCAAATGGCTTACGCCTCAAGAATGCCATCGTCCCAGCCATCCTGTGCCCCAGGTATTCCGCTGCCCTGGGAGCTTCACCGTCTCAGGTTCCAGGGACTTCTTTCCCAGGTATTTTTCTCCCAGTCATCAACAACGTACCTAAGCCCGAGTATCTAGCAGTTGGAGCCTTCAGACACTCTCTGACCCAAGAACCAAACCAGCCTCTCAGGAGATACAATCCTTTTGGTGCAACTTCAGTAATTGCTCTAGGTAGGGATTCTTTTCGTATCCAGCTTATAGGCAGCATCTGACCAAAGAACCAGCAGATATGTGCCCCTACTACCCATAAATAGGAATGATTTCTAATAGTCAGCCTACTACCAATGTAGTTGTGAACCATAAAGGCATCAGTCCCGTCCTCTGACCATCTTTAGACGATGTGATAGGGTCAGGCCTGCAAACTTTCAGACATATCAAATATTTATGAAAGGCGACTGCACTCTGTCCCATGACAAAGGTCCTATCATTCTCATTCTACGATGCCTAATCATTATCAGGTGGGGCACTATATAAAGAGATATTTTTCTAGTAGAAGAAAAACTTTAGGGGGAGGGGGTGTCTAACCTCTTCCCAATTGAAAGAGTCAACAACACACACACTTCTAGAATCAAATATTTTCTTCTTCGACAGCACATTTCTGGTGATTTCTACTTTAGTTCTTAGTAGAATCCAGTTCCGATTTCTTTCTTTCTTATTTGTCAGAACCTGTATTATCTTCTTTCACTCTTTTTTAACTTAGGCATTAGAGTTTCCCCGTCAGAACCCTCCCCCCTGTCACTCCGAAGGTGTTATTATTTTGTAGGCTTAGAAGGTGAAGCTTCGTCAGAAACAATCAAGGTCCCAGCCATTCTCCAGTGAAAGACCCATCATTCGGTTGTAGCCACATTGTCCTCACACCTTAGTAATTAAGTCATTCCTAGTTGGCTATGAGGAGGGTCATTCCTAGTTGGCTATGAGGAGGGTCTACAGATAATTCTCACACCAACAGAATCTATACATATAAATTAAGTTTGAACGCTTGTTGATCTTTCAGAAGAAATAATTCCCATCAACTGTAAATGAATCTTCAAAAGAAAGATTGATAAAGATGGATAGGTAGAGACCTATAAAACTTGACGTGTTGTAAAATATTATTCTTAGAAATAATGGATTATAAAGAGACCTTTTCAGTAGTAGTTATTAAGTCCATTAAGATAATACTAACCATAATTGTATACCATGATTAT
Organism: Trichilia minutiflora; assembly: GCA_035590515.1. Taxonomy (NCBI): domain Eukaryota; kingdom Viridiplantae; phylum Streptophyta; class Magnoliopsida; order Sapindales; family Meliaceae; genus Trichilia; species Trichilia minutiflora. Next base: position 21,807 of record JAVXUL010063735.1, read on the forward strand.
GAGATTTGGTAAATGGATGTCAAGATAATATTTTTTAATGATTTTATTAAAGAAAATCTATTTATGAAATAGTGTATTGGTTTTATATCCTCTACTTAATCAAATAAAGTATGGAAGTTATATCGATCCATTTATAGATTGAAGTAAGCCTCAAGAAGTTGGAACATCTGATTTGATAAGACATTTAAATCATTTGGTTTTATCAAGAACTCGGATACAAATGGGCTAAGGATTATGTTGTTACGTTTTTTATATTACATATAGATGATATATTATTGATGGGTAACGACGTAGGCATGATAACAGAGTTTAAATTCTAGTTATCCAAAACCTTCTCCATAAAAAATTTAAGCAGCGCGACCTATATCCTCGAGCTTTGAATCTATAAAGATAGATAAAAAGAGATAATTGGATTATACTAAAAGTTGTACATTAAAAAGATATTAGAAAGGTTTGCTATAGAAAATTCTAAGAGAGGTTTCTTATCCTTCAATCATGGTCTTCATATTTATAAAGATATGGGTCCAAAGACTGATCAAAAGTGATAATAGATGCATAGGATAACTTATATATCAGCTATTGATAGCTTAATGTACGCTATACTATGTACAATACCTGTTATAGCTCATATTATAATTGTTACTAGTAGATATCAGGTCAATCTCAAGGAAAGACATTGATCAACAGTGAAAACAATCCTTAAGTACTTGAGAAGGACTAAAGATTTGATTATAAGTTATGGATCTCAAGAGTTGAAAGTCCATGGGACTCAGATTTTCAATCAGATGTGAAAGACAGAAAATCTACATCTGAATTTATCTTTTTGTGTAATAAGATCTGTTGACTTGATAAATAGGATCTTGAGTTTTTATTTATTCGATCCTAATTTGATTTTTCAGTTGGATATTAATAAATACCTAAAAATCAAATCTTTGGCTAGAGTACATGACATGTTATATGAAAGAGTTTCATGATAATAAGTTTAGTGCATAATAACCATTAGGCCAAGTGGATACTAAGTTTGAAGTTTTTGACACACCATGAGCCCTAACTTAGTTAGAATTAGATTAACGGAAGGATATTACCCACACAATACGTACAATCGATTATAATATGTTCAATGAAGATTTTCTTTATTGTACTTTAAGAACTATAACACATTGCTAGATGTTAGCCATAATGGTTAAGCTTACAGATATACTTTGAGAAATAATCTGAGGCAAGTTTATAGCTAGCACTACAGTGAATCTAAGAGATCACAACTGATAACCTTATGCTTAGTTTTACTAAAAAAAAAAGAATAAATAATTGTTATCTGTTAAGAAAGCTAACACTCTTGGTAATGACAATTGATTGAAAAGAATAAACGGTTTATATATAATTTGTTTAACAAAAGTGAGAGTTTAATGAATTGACCTAATTATAATTTAATATAAGTTATAATATTCTATTAATATTAGAGAATATAAATAAAATTAAATAAAATTTGATTAAAGGTTGTTTGACTAGTTTTAAGATAATTTTGGTATTAAAGAGTTTGATGTGGATAAACTTGTTATTTTTCACTTAACTATTACAAAGTTTGCTTGACAAGCTTTATGACTTATTTGTCATTAACTTATTTGATGAAGACATTTAAGTCATTAGTGTATAATTATAAATAGGGGTCAAATTTATTTAATTCAAAAAAATTCAAGTAAAAAATAAAAAAAATCAAGCTATCATTCTTTCTTTACCTATTAGACCATAGCAAGATGAAGTTTTGAGGTTTTGAATCTTGGAGATTCCATCAATTTGGAATTGTTCTTTATCAAATCAAAGCTAAGGCTAGAGTTTTCTCTCACTAATTTGAGAAATTAAACCCTAAAAACATGTTTTAATATGATTAAACCCTAATTAGCACACTAATTACAAATCAACCTCTTCACTCAACTTATATCGGTCTAATATAAATTTATAAGTCTCAAATTGATAATGATACTTCATTGTCACTAAACTCATTTTTTACTTTAATTCCTTCTTCAAATTGAATATCTGACCAAGCTAACATACCAATCATCAGTGAATAATTCTACATCTATCACTGACAATGTTATTACTGTTAGAATAAGTGGCCAACATTGGGTGATTCGACTTGACTTATATGGAAGCATCACTAATCTAGTTGGATTATATAGCATATTGGGAACATCCATCATTGGATTTATTTTTTCATCATAATAATTCATTCTACATTCACGAAAGAGGAGAATATCAGAGCCATCAACATTTAATTGCAAAATATCATGCTGAGTCTCAAAGTAATCTTATATAGGAGACCAATAGACAATATAGGTGTATACTCATAGCTTGGAGGCATAACAAGAAAAGTATAATTCACTTGATTGCTTCCACTTAAAGACCAAAACATCTGTGTAGATAATCCTATTGTTAGTAAAATTATAGGCTCTATATGATTAATAGGCTTAATAGTATTGAAAATTGGACAAACTCCCTTGCACCATTAGCATAAGCAATGTTTATGTCCATGGAAGCCCTAAATTTTGAATCAGTCTTTATCTCAACTAGTGTAACCAAGGCAATTCCAGATTGTATCATCTTTATATAGAAAATCTTCATTGTAATAACATATTCAGTAATATCTATCTCAAGTGAATCGTACAATTTTTGGATAAACTATTCATATATAATTATATGATCCACCCATAAGCCTTTTATTGCACCTCCTACATAAGATTCATTTCTGTCCTGTTATTTTACCCATGAACCTCTATGTCATATAACAACTGTCGTATAATCATCCATACCTTTATTGTAACCAAGTAAACTAAATAAATTAGTAACCAATAAGTGCCTTGAGATCATATACAAAAAAAATAATTGTCAAATTCAAAAAAATAATTTAAATTAGTTATTAAAAAAACAATTTAAATAATATATGCAAATAATAATAAAATAAATAATATATGAAAAATAGTACAAATAATAAATAGATATACAATACTTTTTAAAATAAATAATACACGAAATAAATAAAAAAATAAAAGACAATTTTTATATAAATTAATTAAAGATAATTTTATTTATAAAAAGTAATTTAACTAATGTATACAAATAAATACTCAACAAATATTTTATGTAAATAATAATAAATTTGTTAAGAATTGCTCAGATTTTGGTTTATTCTCGAACTTGTTGGGAATCATAAAACTAGTTAAAAAATCAATTTTTCAACCAATATTTTACTCAAAAACTTCATAAATTAATATTTTTTTTCACAAATCTAATACAAATAAACAATTCTAATTTAAAATCTACACTTTTACTCCCTAAAGTCTAATACAAATAAATTTGTATATATTTAAAATGGAAACTCACTGTTTTTTGTTAATATGAGGGCATACAATATAATTGAAAATCTTTAGGGATGAGGCTTCTCACCAGATTTCGTTTGTTTAGTTGAGATAATTTGAAATGAAGCAGATTTAAGGTAAAATAAGTTTGGATAAAAGGAAGTGTGTTTTGTGTAATGTAAAGAGGGTATTTTTACCCCAAATTAAATTTTTTGAACAATTTTACAAAAGGTTTTTTGGAAAAAATATGGAAATAACCTCATTTTTAATTTTTTTTCAAAGTGACCACATCTCAAAAAAAGTTAATCAAATTAACCAATAAAATTTTTTTTAGATAAATATACCGTTTTATTTCAAAAACAAAAACCTACAATACAATTATATGTTCTCACTTCTCTTTTAAATTCTCATTTGTATTTCTCCATAAAAAAATCATATTTATACTTATCTTTCTTAGTTGTTCGTTGATGTAGAATTTTGTATGCGTATCAACACCTGAACCCGTGAGCTGAGAAGAATTTGTTATATCTTTAAGAATGTATGTAAAGAATTTTTTTGGTCCATCATAAGTCATCTCTCCCATATAGAATCACAAATTATAAGTTTTTGATTTAAATCTCTATACTAATGGCAGACATATATGACATTATAGCTCCACATGGGGAACCACGATGTAATGTATGTTGCTAGTGTCTGCTAACATGGAGTGTTTAAGTAATACTCATATTGAAACAATTAGTTATAAGTCTCTGATTCAAGTATCTACGTAAACGGATGCCAGCGGTATACGTTACGTTATAATTCTACATCAACATTGTCAAAACTCACAAGTGTATTAGACATTTATATAAGCTTTATTCGTGGTTCCACATCAACATTGTCAAAACTCATAGGTGCATTAGACATTAATATAGGCTTTATTCGTGGTTCCACATCAACATTGTCAAAACTCATATGTACATTAGACGTTGATGTAAACTTTATTCCTGATACCATAAGTTTCTCTAATGATGATGAGAAATAGTATTTGGAATGATTTTTATCAAGAGAATAGTTATTGGAAAGTTGTACACACTTTCGAACTTTTTGAAAAATTTATCATAGGGAGAGTAAGTTAGTTTGAAAGTCTTAATTAAAACTTAGTTAGAAAGTTAATATATAAATAATTAGATCGAAAGTTGTATATTTACATGTAGTTCAAAAGTTATATGATTACCGTTAATTCAAAAGTTATATGATTACCGTTGATTCAAAAGTTAAATGATTATACTTAGTTCAAAAGTATATTTACACTCGTTTCAAAAGTAAGCATTTTCTTTCTTTCTTTTTTTATACATGCGTACATTTGCCTTCATTCATGTAGCATATCATGGCTGTTGACTGGCGATGACGTGCATCTGTTTTCCCTTGCTCACATCTCTGTTGATATTGAGGATTAAACTAAGAAGTATTAGCTTACTTGATAATTGGTTTTAAACCTTATTTTGTGGTTAGGATTGTTTACAGTTACACCAAATCACCTTTATTGCTCGACTGGTTTAGTTTTATGTTATTATCTAGGTTTGATTGGTCGAGTAATCGATTTCAAGAACTCCCAAGCTCCCTTGAAAGATGTTTAACTTTATCAGATTTCAAGGTAATGCTTTAAGCTTAGAATTGTTCTGATAATTATTCAAATTTGAGTATGATCAACATATTTCCTTGAACTCTCCTGATAAGTCTTCTATGTCTGACTTATGTAAGAATAACTTCAATCCCACCTTCAATATCTGGTTGGTGTTCTCTTGTAGAATTCTATATGGGTTTATATTCTCAACCATTGATTACAAAGCTTGTTTAGATGCTTGAGAATGTTGATCTTTGTAATACTATAATCTTTCATCTGTTAGTTGTGAACTCAAATAATGCACTGACTACATTAAGGATGCTTTCTAAAGTGGGGACATTTGATCTTTACTTAAATCAGGTAGTTATATCTATATCTATATCCACAGAGAGAGAGATAATTTAAATTTGATAATTAAATGTTGACATGCTTGGGAAGATAAGATCATTTTGTATTTATTTGTTGAGAAAAATAGGCAAGAATACAAAGTTATATTGGAGAATAATGAATTAATAAACTGTAAGAAAAATGATTAAATGACAGGCAAAAGTTCTATTACCAAATCTAGTTAAAATTTAGCACAGCTGAACCAATTTGTATCAGTTCAACTGGGTTTGATGGGGTTTTGATGCTAATGGTTCGATCTGGATTTGATTGATTCAATAAAATCCCCAAGGTTTGATCTATTTTCTAAATTTCCTTTATGTACTTTTTTACAGACATATGATTTTTTTGAGCGCAGGAACTTGTGCGTAACTGAAAATTATTTAATAATTTCATCTCACTCCAGGAAACCTTTTGTTTTAGGTGTTTTAGAGTTTTAATCACAGTTAAGCTTTCTACATACAGGAAAAGAATTTCTCTTCCTCTCTCATTGAATGTGTTCTCTACGCTTAATTTTGATTTACATAGTGAGGATACAGACATTACCCAATTGTTTATGTCAATCTCCGTTTACAATTCAACGTCAATAAACCATTAATTCTTAATAGTCTCTTCCCTTTTCCTTTTATTTTCACCTTCTTTTTCGTAATTTAGGGAACCAAAAAGTGCAATGATCATTGACTATTTACTATCAATGAGATAAATATGTAATGGGTAGTTAATTTTTATTTATGGTGTAGGCAAGATGACTACTCTGCGAAAACTATTGCGTACCAAGCAATCCTTTGCGAACTCTGCCAAGGTATGAACTATTGTGTTTTATCCATTTTTGTAAATTCATTGATTCGTTAATTGCATATTTACTGATCAATTTGTTATCACTCAGCTTACTGGTTAATGGACCCATACCTGTTTTACTGAGGCATCTTCGAAGTCGACCATTAAAAAGTGAAGCTATGTTGGCAGTTATCAAGAGTCGTAGATTTTCATCCAAATTTATTCCGGTTTACTGTATTCAATTTATTTTTCTCCGATTATAAAACCCAAGCTTCTTATTTAGATTTTGAAGCCAGCACGTCATGTCCCAGTATTTTTGAAGGATGATCGACAAGAAACGAGCTGATCTCATCCTCCTCAGTCTTTACTGACATGCAAACTGTCATTTAAACCTATTATACACAGATTTCATTCATATATGGACTAATACTTATTTAACTTACAAATCAATACGTGATCATAATTTGATATACAGAAAATTGAATAATAGGGAGCCGTACTGACCAAACACATACATTTATCACTTGTAATCATATGCACAGACGACACAGACTTCAATTCAAATTCAAATTACACACTAGACTATCCTACCCAATACATAATGATCATGCATAAATGGACCTACTTTTTTAGTTACTGCATTTTAGTATTTGCTCTATCTAACTTCTTTTCAAAACTTACAAAGGATCTCGAATGACCTGCAAGACTGTGAAGGAATAAGTATCTCAAGAAATTTAGTAAGTGAATGAAAAATAATTAATTATATATAAAATAAAAAATCATAAATCTTATTCAATTATACAATTTTATGTAAAATCATAAATTTATTTCTAGCAATTTAGATATACCCAAAAGATATATTCAAATATTAGTTATCAGAAAACAAAATCAAAAATCCATATACAAGAATATGCATATATCGTACACGCGTCACATCAGAATAGATATCAGAAATTAAATATCGAAAATTTCAAAAAGTTATATATGTATTAGAACTTATGTTCATGAATATGTATATGTCATGCACAAAATAAGATAGGCTACACCTGGATCGATCAACGAATGATTACTCATAATAGAATAGAAGTCCTTGTCTAGAACAATGCACTTGATCAGATAGAGGGATTAATCTGATCTATGGACCAATATAACATAGAAATAGAGTATGCATATGAAAATGCACACATATACATGTATGTATTTTATTTTTATTAGGAATCAAAATAAAAAGAATCCTTAAAAGTCAGAACTCATTTCATACTTACACAACATATATATAATCATATTAGTAAATCAAAGGTTTAGTCACAATTCAAATAACTAGAAATTATCTCAAAACAATCCACATCAAATCATAAATGGCCTCATTGACCTTAAATCCAAATACTCATCAACTCCTTCTCAAAATTGTTTATAAAACATAAAGAAATTTAACATTTAACATTAAGCGTAAGGTAAAACAATTTACTTTTTTAATATTTCAATAATCAGCTTTTCTATAAACATTTTTAAATCAAAAGAAAATAGAAACAAAATATAAATATCCACTCACAAAGCTAACAGTCAGAAATCGGATCAAATTCAGATCATCACAGACTTATGAATACTCCTTCGATATATCTATCACACGAATTTATCAACCATTGTCAGAATAATCAGAGCACGTATATGAGAATAACTAAAGTACTAACATGCGACAGAGTTTTCACTCTTCGAAATCTATTTACTTACGATCCAATTCTAATGACTAGCTCATGAAAATATCAACTTTGCTTAACTTATTATAATTAACTATACTGCACGATAAACATCTCATTTCGTAAGTCTTAATTGGTTTTGAATTTTGCTGTTACTATTTATATATACACAAAAAAAATTCTATTTCATGTAATCTAACACTAATCGACTTAATTCTAACACCTACACATTATTTCCAACCTTAATTTATTGCCAACAAGCTAAAATCCTAAAATTCTCATATGCATAGTAAACCCCATTGATGATATATGTTCAAAATGTGAAATCATAATCGTAATTGTGTTAGAAATCTTACTGAGAAGTTAATTTAGCTCGTGGATGCTTCAATTAGTTATGAACAAAGTTTAACAATTCCAAATCATGAACAATAGACATAAACTTGTTCTACCAAAATCCTTAACCAAATCATCCAAATGAAGTTTATAGGTTGATGAAGATGTCAAGAACTTGTGATTTATAGCTAAAGGAATGGATTTAATTGGTAGAAAAATCATGAATAAAAAGGAGAAGGAATATGGGAAATAGAGAAGAAAAAATATCGTGGGGTAGATAAGGATGAGAAGAAATGAAATGTTCTACCTTTTAATCACATAAATACAATGTTAATAGATGAAAAAATAATTTATTTACAATCAAGAAATTGAAAGAAATAAAAAAAAAGTGAGTTAGAAAGGGTTAAGATGGCTTTTCAACATTCAGGAATGTGTCTGAACCCTCAAAAGATTTTGAAACCTTCGCTGAAGTATCGATCATTCAGGTTCCTCATTTCCAACGTTATTTTCTCCCTCATACAGAGTCCAATTTCACTTCCATTTCTTTCTACATGATTTATCCTTTTTTAGTAAAAAAAAATCTTGTATTAAAAATTCATCCTAATAAATAGAAATTTAGCTCAGAAGTTTAGGTGTCCACACAAGAAATCTAATAGCAACATGATTTGTTCTTGCTTTGATTTTCTCTTATCTGACTTCATATTTGACTTAAATTTATTTTTATAGATTTGTATTTGAGTCATCTTTATTTAAAAACAAACATCTCATTTGTAGGATTTTATGATCAATAGAAAATTATATTTGAACCTCAAGTATATGGTTGGAATCTTAAGAACACTTTTCAAGAACTTAATAAATTTCATCTAAATTTATCAAATCACTTACTAATCCTTCATATGGGTTTATTTAACCAATAATACACCAAAACATAGAATTTTCAAAATGATAAAAATAACCTTCTAGAGTAACATGACCAAATTATCTCTAAGCTCAAAACGTGGAGTATTACATCCCTCCCTTATAAAAGGATTCATCCTTGAGTCTTAGCTAAAACTAAAAATCCAAAAATCATGCAGAAATCTCATAGCATTATGAGATGATACTTGTAGATTCATAATATTTAGGATTTAGAAACCATACTTACTAACTACAGACATTCTAAAGTAATTAAGAAACTGAAATCTTGTGATATCCTCAGATCCCTTGATACCTTCATAACTAATTCTTTTCTTGTCATCTCTTAGTCGAAATTTTTATAACCTCTAGTTCTATACCTCTATCTGACCTCAGAATCTTATACTTCTCTCTCTTATTATTAGAATAATAATAACAGTTCAGGCCATTGCCACCAATCTAACTATTGTTATTTCTCTGTTTAGGTTAAGATCAACCTTATACCATTTCATACATTGCAACTGTTCCATGTACTAAACTTTGTACTTTTTTCTAACTATTGATATTAATTTCTTATGCTTATTAGTTAATAGAATACATAAGCTATTTGATAGCCTTAAACCATTTAATATTGTCAGGTAATAGAGTCGTATTCGTATTGCTCTTAGGAGTTCATCATGCTAGTATTTCATTACAGATAACCTTATCAATATATTCTTAGACCCTCGCATGAATTGATAGGCACTTATTCTAATTTAATCACTTTTAACCCTGCCTTTATCCTCTTTTGTCTATTTCCTTATATTAATTTAAAAGTGTTTTTGTACTATCTTTATGTCATAACATTGGTATCCAAATAAGTTTCATATAGTTAGGCATGAATAGAACATTTCTACTATCCTGAGGCATTTTCTAAAAATTCTTTCGATTAATTCGGTTAACATACTAATGAACAACATCCTATGTGCTCATATATTAACTAACATATCTTGAATGTAACTCTTTCAAATCCTATTGCTGCTACGCCTGAGTTATACATTACCTTATACCATAAAATAGCTATTAGAATACCACACTATAGCTATATACATCATAAACATACACACACACACACTCTCTCTCTCTCTCTGACACACACACGCACGTGTATATATATATATATAAGATCTCCTTTTTCTAATATCAAATATAGGTATTTTAGAATACCTTACTTATTATTCTTTATTAGGAGAGAAAATTGTCACCCTAACTAAATAAACTCAACCTATACTATCATGACTTATAATCAATCGACCTATATATATATATCTCAAACTATACTCATCAGCTCAACTTATATCTAACAATGTTAGAATCGACGCAAAAATTTAATATTACTAAAATCTATATACACTATTAGAATCATAATGAATCTACAAGCATATTCATAAACAGAGAACAAATAGGCATTATAGCATAAGTTATATCATTCATATAGATACCCTTCATCTTGAATAATGCAGATAAGTCCCATATATTAATTCACATTGGGTTTCGATTATACATACATTTATTATATTCATCAACAGCCAGATCTTATGACTTTTATAACTTCATGTTATATAGTACCTACATATCATATATGATTTAATACACCATCCAAAATATTATTAGTGTATATTTTAGAAACTATTCGTGTAGTCGATTTCAGAGCTAATGATCTTGTATGAAATTTTTTATTATTAATGAAAGAATGTGTTCTTTATTTATATACATTTGCTGTTGTCTTTATTTTTTTATGAAATTAAATAAAGAGTGTATGTAAATTATCCGAATAAATTTATTTAAATGTCAAATAAAATTATTAAAGTCGTTCCCTACGTACATGATATTAATTGAGTAACTATATCACATTGTAGGCATACTAGTTTTTGCGTAAGGATATCATATGATGATATATGTAGGCAAACAATATGGGTATTGTTATAAGAGCATTGGTGTGAATTTATAGTTTGTGAACTATTTATCGAACATGACTAAAATATGGATAAATCATATGGTATGTATGTAGTCAATAATTTATCGATAGATTATAGTAGTGTGTGATATAATCCTTTAACCTGAGACATCTAAAATTGAACTCTATATAGATGGATATATTTTATATGGTGTATAACTGTAGGGTTAATCATGCCTTGTACAGAAAACTGGTTTAAGTATACTTTATTCATATAGGTGTTTGGTTGATAGTCAAGATGGAATCTGTTGGCTTGACACATTGGATTAAGAGTTTCTGTAGACTTTGTCTGAGTTGAGTTTCTAATTAAATGTTAATATGATGTATTGATTATACTTTATTCATATAGGTATTCGGTTGATAGTCAAGATGGAATCTGTTGGCTTGACACATTGGATTAAGAGTTTCTGTTGACTCTGTCTGAGTCGAGTTTCTAATTAAATGTTAATATGATGTATTGATTATAAGTCTATGGCCATAGCATAATAATGACATATGATCGACGATTTGAAAAGAGATTGAGGTTAGGGTTTTGACATTCTATGAACCCTTTTTCGATCAGGATATGACAACAAAAGTGTATAACCGACATTTTATATACAATCAATGAAAGGTTTGATGAAGAATTTCTTCATTATGATATAGGGGCTATGGCGCATTGCTAGATACTACCCATAATCGTTGGCAATTGAATTGTTCGAAGCCAAAATATTCGGTATATGCTCACAGCTACGTCACGGTGAACCTTCATGGTCACACCAAAATCCTTGTGCGTTTTTTATAGAAGAGAGAGATAAAATATTATCTAGAGAGGATTAGTACCCTCATGATAATATAGAAGAGACTGGAATAAATACGTATAAGTATTATATGTATTTAATATTTTTTAAAGTTTTAAAGAATTGATATAATGATATCTTGATGTAATTTAATATAAATAATTTATCAAATTTGATAATAATGATTATCAAATATGTTAAAATATGATTTTAAGATAAAATGATGAAAACTAAATTAAATTGTTTAATTTAGTATGAAATAACCATTTTACTCCTATAGGATACATTTATGTAATTTATTATAAATTATATATCTAAATTTGATAATTATGATTATCAAATAAATTAAAATATGATTTAAATGTAAAATAATAAAATCTAAATTAAAGTATTTAATTTAGAAGAAAATTATCATTTTACTCTTATGTTAAATTTTGATTAAGGGTATTATGGTAAATATATCATATTTATAGATTTAAAGAAATTCATAATATTAATTAATTGATTAATTAATTTCCATATTTATTGATTTATTTAATTGTTAAATGATGAGATAAATATTAATAATATTAAAGGTTAATATTATGATATTTGACATTTTTTCGTTTGTCCACATTGTTAAACATATATTAAATACCCATTGATTGATCTTTAATATGGTTGCATCCATCTTATATAGATGTAATTGTATCACATTGTTTTCAGTTAAATTATATTATTTATTAGATAAATATTGATTTTGTTGGTGTGAGAATTGTCCGTAAACCCTTCTCACAGCCAATGAGGAATGACTCAGTTAATGAGGTGTGAGGGCAATATTACTACTATCGAACGACAATTTTTTTCACTGGAGAATGACTGAAAATATGGTTATTTCTGGCAAAGCTTCACCTCCTAAGCATGCAAAGAAAGTAAACACCTTTGGAATAATGTTGGGAGGGGTTCCCGACGGGGAAACTCCGATGCCTAAGTCAGAAAAATGGCGAAGGAAAGGGAATGTGTTTCCGATGAAAACAGTAAGAAGAAATCGGAAATGGCCAAAAATGAGAGATAGTGTGCAAAAGTTACCCAACAGAGATGGTGAAAGAAGAATGAAGATAATGCCGTTGCCCAATCTCTCCAAGCCTCTAAGTGAGTAAAAGGTTTGAAAAGTTGAAGAAAAAGCCAAAAGTCCCAACCCTCTGCTCGTTGAAAAAGGTTACTTTATATAGTCCCTCCTGAACAGTGATAGTGTGCAACCGTATTTTATTAATAGTCCTGACACATCTACAGATTTGCAGGCCTGACAATATCCCATCACCTGAAACTGGTCAGAGGATGGGTAAGTGCATTTAATGGGCTAGTTATAAGCAATCATTCCCATTTTTGAGGGGGAGGGGGGAACACGTGTCCATTGATACCCTGATCAGGAATTTCCTGCAAGCTAGTTATGGAAGGAATCCTGGCCTAAGGTGATTTCCCTGGGAAGCTATCCTGATTCTAGGGGCGATGATTCGTCTTAAGCTCCAACTGTTAGATGCCTGAGGCATACTGTTGATGATTGCAAAAAACCTGAGAAGGAGCCCCTGTCTTCTTGGCACCTGAGGTGGTGAAAATCCTGAGGTGCCAGTGGTTCTCTTGGGATGCTGGTTTTTTGGGGCAAAGTTTGTTTGGGACTATAGAATCCCTAAGTCGAGGGACACCTGGGGCAGAGTGTACCTGAGACGAGGACTACATGGGATTACCCCTGACCACCTGCCACTTCTCTTGTTGTTGGGGCATCCACGTGTCACTTCTATATTTTTTCTCAAACATATTTAATTAATTAAAAATTAAAATTAAAATATAAATAGATTTTTTTATTTTTATTTTTTTGCAAGAAAATTGAGAATTTTTATATCTCTCTCTCTCTCAAGAATTTCGACCACTAAGGAGAAACCATGAGGATGGTACAAATTGAGGAGAACTTATGCTTTTGAGCTTAATCTTCATCAAGCTAGAAAGCTAGTAAGATGTCTCTCAAAAGCCCTAAGTTAATTTTTTTTTTTTAAAAACATTGTTTTTAATGTTTTGTAGCTTAGGGTTCATTAAGGAAAAACTTAAATTTTTGATGATCTAAGCCATAAAAACCTTGAATCATGATGTAAATTAGCATCATCTCGATCACAATTACTGGCAATGCTATTTTCCTCAAATCTTAGCCATACTATATTAGGCTGCCAATTTTGTATACACATCATGTCATAGGTTTTAACTATGCAATATATATCAAATACTATATTTAATAATATTTAAATGTATAAAGAGAACTTGGTTCAATCTATTTAGAGACACCCATTCATCAGAATTTTACATGCCGCTCTCTATCAGTTCCTATAACTCATAAAACTCATACAATTTATGAGTCCTATATAATTAGTCAAGTATACTCATAATTAAGATAATTCTTTTGCTTACCTTAGATTCTTCTCTCATGGCCCAAAATTCGATAACCTATTACACCACTACTATACTCATCTCTAGTATGAAAATAAAGAATAAATTATAGATTTACAAGGACAACTAAAAAATATTTGATTCGTAAGGCTATTTCCAACAAAACACTTACTTAAAATATTATCCCATACTAAGCCCTATACTCATCATCATATCACACATACATACATATCCATGTTTACACAATTCACATATTAGATACAACCACTTATGCATTCTCAACTCATGAAGCATAATTCAATAGAATATATACACTTATACTCATTTTTAGTATAAATAGAAAAAACCAAATGCAAGCTATAATAACATACATTTTAATAAATTTCATACACCAAGATCACATACACATACACCATATCGAATGGTTCAAACCAAAACATCATCTATAAATACAAAATCATAAAACTATTCTGTATAATATGTTTACATAACATACTCACGTGTGTTTAACCGGTAAACTTTTACTCAACTATAAACTTTACATTAGTTATTGCTTATATCTCAATTTATTACAGCCACCATTGAGTCATAACTTTTAAAGTTACTGTGTCTCATCAAGGTAATTTCAAGTTTTTACTTTATTTTACATTTTTTATTACACCATTAATATCCAAGTACTTCTGCTTACTATAACTCTTCAATTTATATCTTATTTTCGGATATTCTTATTACCTTTTTCGCTCTATCTCTATAAATGCAAATTCTAAGGACATAGGTTACTTCTCTTAAGTCTTTCATCGAGAAGGTTTTGGATAACTAGATTTTTATCTTTGTCATCATGCCAATATCATTTTTCATTAATAATATGTCATCCATATATAATATAGGAAACATGATCGCATAATCGTTAACTTATAAACACACGGTTCATTTGGGTTTTGGATAAAACCAAATGATTTAATTATTTTATTAAATCATTTATTCCAGCTTCAAGAAACCTGCCTCAATTTATAAATGGATAGATGCAATTTACATACCTTATTTCTACCTCTAGTGGATACAAACGCAATGGATTGTTACATATAAATACTTTCTTTAAGAAACCATTGAGGAATGTAGTTTTAAGATCCATCTACCAAATCTTATAATCATGATATACTGTAATGGTTAGCATAATCTTGATGGATTTAATCATAGCTATAGTTAAAAGTATTTTCTTATAATCCAACCCTTATTTTTTAGTATACCTTTTTACTGAAATCCATGCTTTATAGGCCTCTACCTTGCCATCCTTACCAATCTTTATCTAGAAGATTAATTTACATTTAATAGGAATAATTTCTTTTGATGAATCAACAAGTGTCTAGACTTGGTTAGAATACATGGGTTGTATCTCAGAATTCACAGCTTCTAACCATTTTTCTGAATCTTTATCCAGGATTGCTTTCTTATGACTCCTAGGATCATCTCTATGATCAACTTCTCCTATTAGACAAGATTCAAAATCTCTCTTGGAGAATTTTTATATTGCTTAGGAGATCACGATACTCTAGAAGATATTTGAATTATAATAGGAACTGAGATTTGCTCATCCGAAACTCTTTCATAGCATTATCTGTTTGAGCTTCTAAAGATCCTTTCTTTAACTGAATTTTTCTTTCTACATCACCTTTTTCTCAGAACTCTTCTTATGAACCCCGTCCCTTAAGTTTATGGACATTATAATAAATCCCTCATGAGATTTTGTGTATATTATTATGTGTAGATCATTCATTAGAGGGTGTGTCAACTTGAAATTATATTTGAGGAGGTGTGTGGTAAAGAATATTGAGCTAATGAAAAAGAATTGAATTTTCAACATCAAAATCATCTTCAATTTAGAAAATTTTTCTCTTTTTTATAAAGCTTAGAAAGAGCTTTCCATTGATATATTTTGGGTTCTATGAGGATGCCTGGATTAAAAGTTATGATCATTTGAAGTAACAGTCTTTAATTGAAGAAAAAAAGAAAGGTGTTGATACGTTGTCAAAGTTGTCAACATGTTAGCTAGAAGGTGTCGATACCTTTAAGAAAAAGGTGTCGACACGTTGATGAGTAAAAGTAAAAGTATCGATACCCTAAAAAAACGTGTCAATACCTTGAGACACAAGACAAAATTGGAACTCTTTTGTCTAAACATGTCGATACCTTGGAAAAAGTATCAACACCTATCAAAGTGGAGAGCCAAAGGTGTTAATATATTTGAAAAAGGTATCAACACCTTGCAATCTTTATGAACAGTAAAAATTAAAGGTGTTGATACATTTGAGAAAGGTGTCGACCCCTTATAACATATCACACCTTCATGTTTTAGGGAGGACATTTTAGTCATTTCATGGCCTATTTTATATGAAGGATCGACACTCATCTTCTTCATTTTTCCTCTTCTCCTTCGCCTGAACCTATTTCTTTTTACTCTCATACCCAAACCATATCTCACTCAAATCATCATCAATCCTTATGATTCTCACCTGGATCTTCTAGCAAATTAACACCAGACCTTAAGAAATCCTTTGGATGCAGTTCTATCTATGATTCATAAGAAATTAAGAGAGAAAAGTCATGAGTAAATAGTAATCTAGAGAGAGAATCAAGTAAAGAAGGGCCCATAACATATCTACTAGCTTGGGTAAGTATACCCCTCAGCTTATTTCTCTGATTTAAATTATCTTTAAGCATGAATCAAGAAAAAGAGAGTTAGGTTACTATTCTTAAAACCTTAGACTTTGAGAATACTCTAATTTATTAATTAGATTGATAAGTTAGATGTTTGAGCATGAAATGGTGTTGAGAAGACTGAGAATGATTAATTAATGAGTAAGAACGGAGGACGACTAAAAGGGTTGGTAGGAAAGAGAGAGAGAGAGGGGGAGGGGAGGGAGAGAGAGAAGGAGAGCAGATTATTGATCTAATCTTGGGATAAAGAAGACCATAGCGATCATTATATTGTCGTCTTATGCATCATTCATGTCATTGTATGAGTAGATTATATAAAGAATTTTAAATCTTTATGGATATATTTATGTAGGCTCAGAAGCCATGCCTAGAGTGTCTCCAATATGAGGAAGACATCGAGCAAGTGCTTCCCCATCCCATGATGATGGATGTTTCCTCCCTTGATCATTTCTTAACTATAATTGTGTAATTTACATACCTTGAAATAGACACACACACACGCATATATATATATATATGTGTGTGTGTGTGTGTGTGTGTGATTAATAATGGGAGATGATAGAATTATGGTTGTGTGGTGATCAGGATAGTCCCTTGTTTGTGGTAGATTTAGGCAAAGATTGTATGATGCGTTTATGATTGGAGATCATATATAACTATTGATATTGATGATTGTACATTCTTGTGACATGCTTGGTATGTTAGTATGTTTGATGGCCGGAGTGTCAATGTTGTGATTTGGGGCCTTATGTGTCGTAGTTTTATGGGTTTGTCCTTGTGAGCCACCGATGATGAGTTATGGCCTTGCGTGCTAGAGATTGTATGTTTTTGGGGTTTTTGAGCCATCTTTCCTTATCAAGGTTGTATGGATTGATTTAGAATATACTACTCGACGAGATGAGGATTATCCAAGTATAGAGATCTAATAGGCCATCGAGTAATTAATTTAAAGACATTAGCATGCTATTATTATCAACTCTATAAGGTGAGAACTTTCCTAGATATGAAAGTCTAATAGACCATAGAGTAGCTCTATGAGGTGAGGCTGTCCCATGGAGGGAAGTCTAATAGACCACAAAGCATATTATAATAGAAAAACTCTATGAGGTGAGGGTTATCCTATGGAAGAAAACTCAATAGACCACAAAGTGGATTACTACAGATAATGGTATAGTTTTATGAGGTGTGGGTTATCGCATGGAGGAAAACCCGATAGGCCACAGAGCAGATTATACATCTTTTTATGAATTTGTCCTCAAGGAATTCATTCTTAAAAATAGAATGGTAGTCTATATGCCAATGAGTTTTGGAAATATGATTTCAAACAAGGATTCCTCATATGTTTGTTCGCTTTCTTATCCACTCACTAAGTATTTTCCTAAATACTCACCCCTCATTTTCTTATTTCATGATAGTACAGTCGTGTGTAGGCATAGAATAACTGATCAGAGTTTCAGCAAGATTTTCAAGTACTCGACTTACATTTCAATAGTATGGTCCACTGAATAGAATCATTATAATAAACAGATTTGGTTTTCTATGTTTTCTCAATCGAGAGTTTGTTATAATAATTTGTTTACAATAAGTATTTAATGTAATTAAGTGTATGATGATACATGTGATTTGAATTTATTTAAAATTCTGTTATATTCTATATGTGTTTTGGCAAATGGATTTTCAAACCAAATATTAATACCTTGTATGTCTTAGGATGTATTATAATTAATATAACACATTTCATAGGTTTGCAGTGATTGTCACGAGCCTGATATCCTAGGGTCAGAGCTTGACAGTTCTTATAAGAAGCGTGCATTTTGACTGATCGGTATTATTTGATCAGAAAGGAAGTAAAAGTAATATACTACACTATTTTTAGGATATCCAATGAACTGACCCTTCTCTGATTTAGCCTCCAATTTATTAGTGTTAACTAATTTAAAATAACCTAGACATCCTCAAATTCTTATATAATTGAGACTGAGTTTCTTTCTACTTAATATCTTATATAGAGTATTTTGGACTAATGTTGATGAAACTTTATTTATGATATGCACAGCGGTTAGTAGGGCATATCCCCACAAAGAAATTGGTAAATCTATAAAATTTACCATAAATTGTACTATATCTAATAAGGTATGATTACTTTTTTCAATTTGTTTTTCTACTTTATTCTTAAATTCTTTGAACTTTTTAAAAGATTTAAATTTTGTATTTCATTAAATACATATACTCATATCGTGATATATCATTGTTAAAGGTAATGAAGTATTCAAATTCTCCTTTAACTTGGGTATTGAATAATTCATATACATCTGCATGTATGAGTTTTAATAGTTCCTTAACTCTCTTACTTTTACTCTTAAAAGAAGATTTGACCATTTTACCTTGAAGACACGATTCATAAGTTGGAATAGGTTCTTAATCTAGTGAACTTAAAAGCTTATTCCAAGTTTATTTAATCATTTATCTTTAATATGACCTAATCTATAATGCTATAAAAATTTAGGATTTGAATTATTTTGAATTCTTTTATTAATAATGGATCTTATTGTGAAACCCGTTCCTTAGTATTATGGGCATAATAGTAAATCCCTCAAGAGTGTTCGTGCATGTCTTTGTGGTTAGATTGTGCATGAGAGGGTATAGAACTTGA
>JAVXUL010063736.1:0-25036 GCA_035590515.1 Trichilia minutiflora
CCTATTTTTCGGGTACCTAATTTCGAATCCGGACCGATACCCTAAAAAACCGGATTTTTTTAACAGCGCTACCCTAAACCCTGATCACCCTACTATTCTGACAGACTTCTAACTTTGGTTTGTTTTTAAGATGCACAACGATAAACAATTCTAAGTTTAGGGTACGAGCAGCATGACGGTTGTTGAAGAACTGAAGAAGAGAAAGAGAAAGCGCAGCAGGAGCAAAGTCACTGCTTCAGATGCCGAGCAGCAAAATTGTACAGAGGAGCAAGATGAAGAAGCGGAAGAGAGAGAAGTGGAGGCGTCTGCACAGGAGATGAAAACGAAGAAGAAGAACAAAGTAAAGAGTCAACACAAGACTGAGGAAGAGAAAGAAGGTGGCGGTGAGGAGGAGGAGGATAATGAAGAGAGGAAAGTGAATGTGAAGGGTGGAGGTGGGATTATGAGTACAGCTTCCTTTGAGTCATTGGGACTATCTCAGCACACTTTTAGACCGATTAAGGAGATGGGTTTTCAATTTATGACTCAGGTACTTTCTTATTTTAGGTATATGTATTTAGAGATTTATGCTTTAGGCAGCTTTGTTTAGTATTCAAGCTGGTTGATGATAAGTGATGTGAAAATATGGGGGTGGGGTTGTTGTCCATGGTTGATGCAAGTAGTTGATCAAATTGAAATATTAAACTTGTTCATAATCATTAAGTTTTTCGGTAAACAAACAGATTAGTAGATTTATAATTGAAAATTCAATTTTTAATATTTTGCTAGTTCGTAATTTTTTGAATTATGAAAATATATTCTGGAAATAACTGGTTGAAATAATTGGGCTTTTCGTTTCTGCAATAACTATGTTTTTGCTCGAATGGTCTTTCTTCTTTTTTGGTGTGTTAGAATTTTTTTATTTTTTGTTTGAAGCACTTTCAGAAAAACTTATCCGCTTTGAGAAGCAGGTGTAAACTTTCAAAATTTCAACCAAATTGAAATGGTTTTCCCTTCTTTTTGTTTGTTTCTCAGCTGCAAAACTTTAGAATAGTATGTTGGAAGCTGAAAAAAATTGCAACTTGTAGATGTTAAGAAGTAACTTCTTTTGACCCAATTTAAGTAGAGGGATCAGATTGACCTTGAGTTTTATGGGTATATTATCAGCATGCAGTACTCTTTGATGTACAGCATTGGAGTATTGGCTATGGCAACACACCTATTGGTTGACCAGTTAGCAAAGATAGGAAAGCAACAGTAGACTTTTTCAATGGAGAAATGGGAATTTTGTTTCCTGCTGTTTTTATTGGATTGAGTTGATTTTTTAAGCTGACCTCTGCTTTTAAAGCTGTAAGGCTAGGTCTTGGGATTCAAGTCTTCTTTACCGTGCGTCTTGGGGATACTTATTGAAATACAAATTTGTTGTAAATAGCACATTAATGGGAATTGTGTCCTAATAATGAAACTGTTGGAGAAATGATTTCCCATCATCATTATTATTTAAGAAATTTAAAGTAGATCTTAACGTGAACCTTACTGACATGGTACATTGACATGCATTAGAGTTATTACTATTCCAGGAATTTTCTATCTCACACTGGATAAGTAGGATCTCCCTATAGCTTTCTGGTGAATTTTATTTCCGTTTTGGTTAATGAAATTTGTGCTTAGCTCATACTGATGTTCTTTGGCTTATTAGGGGTTCTTCTGCATAAGATTTTCAAAAAAAATCTCTCTCCTTTTAGGAGCAAGAATTTATTGTTATCACAGTAATTTTCATGAACATCACACAGCTAATACTTTGGTAATGTGTAGAGTCTAGATATCATATTTCTTATGGTTTGTGTGTCATTACAAATGCAGATTCAAGCTAGAGCAATTCCACCACTTATGGTTGGCAAGGATGTACTTGGAGCTGCCAGGACAGGTTCAGGAAAAACCCTTGCCTTTCTAGTACCAGCAGTTGAGTTGCTGTATAATGCTCAGTTCGCTCCTCGGAATGGAACGGGTGTCATTGTCATTTGCCCCACTAGGGAGCTAGCCATTCAGGTGAAAATCGTCATATTCTTCTTTTACAGCTTATAATGTCAACAATTCTCGTAAATCTCTTAGTTTACCTTCCTTTTATTGAAAATTTGCTTTCGTGCTACAATAATATCTACCATTAAATCTGTACAAGTATCGGATATCTTAAGCAACTAGAAACAAATTTCTTCGATGAGAGTCTTTAGCAAACTAATATTTAGATGGGAGTCTTAGGTGGGGCATTTCTTATTTCTGCTTAGGAATTCCTATTTGCTTATGCTGCTTCAAAAATTTTAACTATTCGTGTCATCACTAATTGAATTTCTAAAAGTCCAGACCCATGCTGTCGCAAAGGACCTTCTGAAGTACCATTCCCAGACTGTTGGCTTGGTTATTGGTGGTTCAGCTAGAAGAGGAGAAGCGGAGCGTATTGTGAAAGGAGTAAATTTGTTGGTGGCAACCCCTGGTCGACTTCTTGATCACCTTCAAAATACTAAGGGGTTTATATATAAGAACCTGAAGGTAACATGAATAAATTCAACTTTATAGTGATTTGGGCATAAATTTGTATGTTTATCATGTATATACCAATTTATTCAAAAAAGATCTTGGACTTGTAGTGCCTTATGATTGATGAAGCCGACAGAATTTTGGAAGCAAACTTTGAGGAAGAAATGAGGCAAATTATGAAGCTTCTTCCAAAGAAGGTAAATTAATTGGTGAACGTATATATGTTCAATTCCAAAGTACTTTAACACTTTAGGCAATTCTATATATCATGTCAAATTTAACCAAATCTGACAGAGAATTTACGACAACTGAATGAAGGGTAAGAAAATTTAAGAGGATTCATTACAAAACAAAAACGTGCTTCAGTCTAAATATCTTTTGTAATGTCTTTTCCAGAAGAATCATGTAGAATATTTTGTCATGTGGAGACATTCGCGGAAGGGTAATATTAACTGCTCCTGATAAGTAATTTAATTACACATCCTTATAATCTGCAGTTCGATTAAAGAATTTGCTTTGAAGTTTGTTGTAATTTCATGGAGTTTAGAAGAGTGCTTCTGTCTGAAGAAATAGTGGTTCAGAAGAGTCAGTCAGTTGGAGCTATGCTACATCGCTCTAAACATAATTGATGATCCAGTATGATGTCTGATGCTAGGATATTACTGCATTCAACATAGATTTGACTTTAAAGTATTTCTGAATCTATCTTGTATTCTGTTTTGCCACCACAAACTGCAGGTTCTGTTGACAAGTGTTGCTTTAGCACGCTGGAGTCTTTGAACTTCTTTTTTGATATAAGTTGAATTCATAGATAAGTTGCATATTTCATCATATCTAAGGCTTTTGAGCTTATTGAGTTCCTACTTGATATGCAGGATAGGCAAACTGCTTTATTTTCAGCCACACAAACAAAGAAGGTCTGTTTTCAAAATTGGTACTATTGATAATGCTTTTATGCTCCAGGTTTTTGAGTTTCTATGTGCGTTCAATTTTTTCTCATATTCAAGTAGTTAACATTTTTTATCAGGTTCATCTTGTTTTTGGAAAACCATATATTTATGTAATGAGATCTTTTGGTCTTTCTTTTTGTGTGAAATCCAGAAGTGGGGTGTGTGAGATCTTGACATATATTGTTATGATTTTTCCTTCTGTGAAACCTGCAGGTGGAGGATCTTGCTCGCTTGTCATTTCAGACAACTCCTGTTTATATTGATGTGGATGATGGGAGGAATAAGGTAGGTTTGGATCTGAATTGTAATTCGTTACTTCAAACACACTCACCTATCACTTTTTCAAAGCTAACAAGATGCTGGTCATTTTTAGGTGACCAATGAAGGTCTGCAGCAAGGCTATTGTGTTGTTCCAAGTGACAAGAGATTTATTCTCTTGTATTCCTTTTTGAAGAGGAATCTATCTAAGAAAGTGATGGTCTTCTTCTCATCATGTAATTCCGTCAAATTTCATTCTGAACTTCTCAGATACATTCAGGTGGATTGCTTCGATATACATGGAAAGCAAAAGCAGCAGAAACGAACCTCTACCTTCTTTGATTTCTGCAAAGCAGAGAAGGGTATCTTGCTTTGTACTGATGTGGCTGCCCGTGGACTTGACATTCCTGCCGTGGTATGTTTGTATTGTAGTATAAAATTAGAGTCAACAACAGCATATCTGGCATATAATACACAATTTGTTTGCAGGTTTATATTTTGGCATCAACTCTAAAAAAGTTAGGATTTTGCTGGGAGAAAGTGGGCTGTTTGACTTGTGGTTTTGTTCTGATCTCATTAAAATAGGGTTGACAGTAACCAAAACCTGCAGCAATTAAAATAGAATTAGAACTAGAAGCAAGATGATAGGCATCATTACTAGAATCTTTTTCCTACACAACTTGTTGAAATGGTACAGCTTATGCAATATTACTGAAACTGGCAGTTTTAGTTACAGTTTCTGTGCTACTTATTGTAGGAAATACTGATTGTATGTTTCTTGTAAATTTGAAATCGATGAACACTTTTGTTAACCAATTTTTTTTCCTCGTTTTGTAGGACTGGATTGTGCAGTATGATCCTCCTGATGAACCCAAGGTGTCAAAGACTCTTTCTTGATAATGTTTACTTAAATCTTGTCATTGTTTTTCATAAACGTTGAGTAACATACGGCTTCCAGGAATATATTCATCGGGTTGGTCGAACAGCTCGTGGGGAAGGTGCAAGAGGAAATGCACTACTGTTCTTGATTCCAGAAGAGTTGCAATTTCTACGTTATTTGAAGGTTGATATTTTGATTAAAAAAATTGGGAAATAAAAATATGTGCATAACTGCTCTTTGATTCCCTAAATGCTACCTTAAAAACAATCGTGATCCAATTGTCATGTAGTGCTCATGCAGCATGGTGTCCTTTGACTAGAAATACCTGCAATTTCAACAAATATCTTTTTGATAAATTAGAACATTATGGGCAACTTTTCTCTTAACTTCCGTCTGTCGTTTTCAGGCTGCCAAAGTCCCTGTTAAAGAGTATGAGTTTGATCAAAAGAAGCTGGCAAATGTGCGGTCACATCTGGTAAAATCATACTTCCTATTGTTTATGATCGTTATTCTTATAGCTTAGTGCAGGAAGACTTATCTTGGAATATTTGTAATGATGCAGGAGAAGTTGGTTGCCAACAACTATTATTTGAACAAGTCAGCTAAAGATGCATATCGATCATACATACTAGCGTATAATTCACACTCTATGAAAGATATCTTCAATGTTCACCGCCTTAATCTGCAGGTACCTGTCTTTCTTCTGTCCTTTCAAAGAGCATTATTCATCTAAACAATCTGTTATACAACGTAATGGAATCTTGATTTACAATTGTGTTGTGCTATAATAGTTTGTCAATGAAGAGTCTGAAATTGTGGTGTTACTAATGTCATGGTGATGACAAAAAGGAATGTGTTGTCTTATATTTTATATGCTTTAACTTCATTCCTAGGGATGGAAGACAAATTTCTTTTCCCAAAGGATCAGAAGCTGTAGTTTAGTAACAAAGATAGGGCCAGTGGCCTATTTTATCTTGCAGCCTGCCTTCGTCTAGAATAGAAGGAAATATCAATTTCATTTAGTGTAAAATTATCAAATTAGCTCAGAAGTTTAGTTTAGAAATCAGGATTCTGGTCTTTCCAGACAGCCTACCAAGGGTGAGTTCTGGTGTTAATAGAATGTGTTTCAGCATTCTCAAATTATCATTATGGGCATTTACGATGAATGAAATTTAGATACACCTCTCTTGTACTCTTTGATACATGATATGATATAGGGATATACTACTGAAAACTGCTTACTGCTGTAGTTTACCGTAGTTTAAGTGCACTTTTGCTTCGTTTTGAGCAGGCAGTCGCTGCTTCATTTTGCTTTTCATCCCCACCAAAGGTGAATCTGAGCATTGACAGCAGCGCCTCCAAGTTTAGAAAGAAAAGCCGTAATGTAGAAGGAAAACGAAATGGATTCAGTGAAAGCAACCCCTATGGAAGGCAGAGAGATGAAGATGATAAACGTCAATTTATAAGGTATTAGCAGAAAATCATGTAAACAAGTTAAGCATGGTCTGCGGAAATTTTGCTCGAGTTTTTCATTTTGGTGATGACTTGTATCCTGTTACAAAATCATAATTTAAACAGAGAAGTAGATGTTGGGAGTATGCAAAAGCTGTTGCAATCTTAATTTTGTTTTAACTACAAATTAATGCATTCAATTTGTTCTATTTTTTCCTTCTTATTACTTAGGGTTAAATAAATTAAAACAAAATATAATTATACTATACATATTATATTTTTATTTCTTTTATTGTCAAAATAAAAACAAATTTAATTTAATGATATTAAATCAATTTTAATAGAAAAAAATATGTGATAAAAAAAAGTTAAACTTACAGCTCCAGAGTTAAAGTCCAAGTAAATAACACTTTAGTATTTAATGTTACTCCTAACACAAGGACAGGTGGCTGGTGGTATAATGTTAGCTGTTAGCAAGAACAGCTGACAGGTGGAATCGGAATAGAACATTATCAAGCTTGAATTTGTATTTGGATAAAAATTTTATTATTATATTTGAATAAATATTTAATTTTTGTATAATTAAAAATATGATATAAATATTTTAAATATAATTATTTGAATTTTCAAATATCTGTAAAAAAATTTGAATTTATAAATTTTATCGTTAAATTATACAAAAAATATATATTTATAAACTTTATCTATAAATTATAATATGTGTATATTTATCTTTGTATATATATTGGCAAGAGCATAATATTAATATTATGACAAGTAAATTAATAAATTAAAATGGTATAAAAAAATAATTTTTTCTTTTTTTAACGTAATAATATCATTAAAAATATATTCTGCTGTTAATTGTTTATAAAAAAAACATTCATAACAAATAAATTATATTATCTATAAAAGTAACATAAAAAAAATCATTTAAAATTATCAGTTATATTTATACAGTTATTTCACAGGTATTATCAACTATAATCTTTAAATCTCAATATCCATCTCAACAAAATTTTCTATTTACATATAAATGTTTGATCTACAAAAGAGATAATTATAAATATTAATCAACTCTTAATTAAGTAAAAAAATATTTATTTATATCAATTATTATCGTAGATTTAATCTTCTTATAAATTTTTCTTAGAATAGTTGCACTTACACTCGTTGATCACAATAACTCATAAAATAAGACTTAAAAATATAAAATTTTAAATATTAATAAAGATTTATCTGTCATAAAAATTATGATCTAAAAAATATAATGTACAAACTAATATTCATTTATATTTATATTTTTTTTAATTTTTTATAATATGAATCAAATCTGAATTTATTTTAAATCATTATTCAATCGTATTCGTATTTATATACGGATAATTTTTAATCTCGCTATATTCACACTTTCATCAGGTAAAATGAAAACGTGGCATAACTATTAATATTGATAAGTGATGGTATGACTATATAAATTGTACGGCACTTAAATTTCGTTCAATGTTAGATCTGGTCAATGAAAATAACTTGTAAATTGATGTAAACAAAATAGTTCATAAGCAGAAGTTTAATTTCCTCAAATATTTTATATTTCATGTTATTCAGACAACTTGCATCAATGAATTTTAATTTATTTTTTCAAAATTCACATCATAAACTATAGAAAAATTGTAAATTCCGGTTATAAAAATTTCTTTATAATAAGTTGAAAAAAAAAAAATTGTGACAATTTCTACACAAGAAATTACTGGTCCAGATTTTATAAACACTTGTATCCATCATTATTTCAATATTCATGTATCAATTAGTCATGCAATATTACTACTTACACAATTCACAATGGATTTGCATGATGGCTCCAAATAATTTTTTTTTTTTAAGATTTTGATAATATTAAACTATAAAAGATATCAATATTTTGAATCTCTTGGTATATGTCAACCCATTCTTCAAAGACTTGTTGCATGCACGTGTTAGCAAGTAAACTATTGGACTGCTCTTCAAAAATTGGACACATTTGTATGTCATACTAGCAAAATAACAAATAACAGCCGCGTACTTCTTTCCTTACGGTGCTTGCTATACACGATTACTGAAAGTCAAGAACCTGAGCTCTTTGATGGCGGACTTTGCCGACCAAGAAAAGGGACTTCAACGACAGTCCCGACAATGTTGTCTCCAACAGTTACAGTTTCTCCAACTAAAGCAGCTTGCCTCTTTATATATCCCAAACCAAAGTAATTAGACTCCTTTCTTCCAGGTGTATAACTTGTTAGTTTTCCCACCTGCACAGTGTCCATAACATGTCATATGTTCTTGCTGATGAGGTTCAGAAATCCAGAAAATAATGTTAAATGACTAAATCTTGGACCATATGATGTAAAAATTGTTCATCCTGGAATTAAGCATATTGCACAAAGAAATAATTAATACCTTTTTCCCGTCAACTGTTATAGGGCTGCCAGGTTCTGCTGGTGCTGACAGACAAATTCCCCATAGTCTCTGCTTAATTCCATCATATGTTATAAGCCTTGAGATGGTCTCTTGTCCCTTATAGCAGCCTGAGAAGAATAATATCAGATCAACTTTCTTTCTACTTTTGGATGAAACATTCAATAGTAAACAGTTAGGTACCCTTGTTCAAAGAAATTGAATTCCAGAGACCAGCTTCCAGAACATTGAATTCATTAGTAAGCTCTTTTCCTGGTGCTGGCCTCCCTGCAAAATCCAAACGCTAAGAAAATATTTAAGATGTAGCAATTATAACAAGAAAATGAAATGTGATAACAAATACAAAAGAGAAAAACATATATATAAAGTCAAGAGCCCTCCGACTTTTGAAATCCAAAATATGTTTGTTAGGTTGAGAATAGCATAATGGAAGAAAAAGAAACAAAAATAATTTTAAAGTTATTAACCATGTAAACCTGAAAGATAACGTTACTTTTCTAATATTTCATTTTCTCCTTGCCCTAGGCAGCAATTAAAAAGCTAATGAAACTAATAATTGATTTTGCCCTATATGTAATGCATACATTACAACCAAGTTAAAGTGCTTCTTGGATTCAATTCTATTCATATGTAAACTCAAATAAAATGTTGATAATTAATCACCTTGAATAATCCTTAGCTTTTCCCAGGCATTAGAACCCATTGGAATAGCACCGTGAGATAGAAGAGTTTCCCAAACTATTCTGGCAACAGCTGGCGACATTAACAATGAATATCCTTCCTCAGAAATGATATTTCCAATCCCAACAGTTACTGGCGTGCCATTAACCTGAAAATAAATAAAAGATACTATTTATATTTCACTAGACAAAAACAAAGAATTAGGATGCATCACGAAATAAACTTCATCTTGTTCTTGGTTTCAAATATAGAATGGATCGTTGCTTTACTATGATTTTATCACTTCTTCAACTTCTTTTATTGAATGTAGAAAGCAGATAAAACTAGAATAATTTCTTAATGAGTGTGCACAGATAGTAAGAATTGCATTTATTACTGTAGTAAACTTCTGAAACATGCAGCAGGACCTTCAGTAATAAAGGCCAGGATGAACATACATCGCTAACTTGATATTATATATTTTGCTTATTTTCTGAAACAAATGAACCATATCTCTTTAATAAAATATTTTTAAGTGGCTCCCGCATCCATCCGGTAGTCAAAATTAACATACAACTATTGAATTACTTACCATCTTACTTGGTAAATTAAGAAAAGAAAAAATTCCAAAAATTTCCGTTTACTCTTAAACCGTCAAAGCTAATTTCCAGTAGGGGTAGTTGCCCCTACTCAGAGAAACTACCCTTTACTAGGTTGCAAAGACAATTTACAAGACATGCAAGAGTTTAAAAGATACTGAGAAAATTATTTTGACTAAGGAAAAGTATAAATACCTTCTAATTCATTATAGATTATAGTATTTTCTTCTGTTAAATATTATATCCTAATAGTCAATTGCAGGCTGCAACCAAATATGTGACTCCACATCAAAATCGAGCAAGTTATGCTTGAGTAGTAAGCCATAATTTCAGAGGGGAATTCATAGCTTGTCTTCTACTCATATGTACTTTAATAATGACCCAAAAAGTTAGCCAATTGAACTCCATCTATAATTTCAGGAGAAGTTTCTAAGATTATACTATTTCCACATCCAAAAATTGTCAACATGAAAGGGTTGGAAACTAAAGTATCAATTCCTGTATCTCTATATTTGAGGTCAAGGTTAAATAGCCATTATAAATTAAGCATAAAGCAAAATAATGGCAGAAAATGAGATTACTCTTCATTTTTACTAACCACTATAATTTAGAAGTTATGACCTTACTTTTTATGAAAGAAAAAGGTAAAATATACCTTACAAAGTATCTAATAGTTACAAGACTTGGGAAAAATATTATATCTTACACTGTAATGTCTATGTGTACCATATTTCTGGCCTACGAGATCACTGAGATTCAAATTCTCCATTACCTGTTGACGTAAGACAACTACAGCCATCAATAACACCAAACCAACCTCCTAATGCTCAACAATAAATTCCACAAGGAAGATAAACAGTTCACCAGTAATAGACTTACTTGGTCACTTTTAGGTCCCACTAGGACGAATAAGCAAGTTTGCTTACTGATATCTTGAATTTCTACCTTGTCAGCGAAAAAAATGTACCTAGAGAATACATAAATATATTAAAAAAATAATAATGAGGTGATCTTTTGTCTTAGATGGATAATTTAAGAACTTAGAGGCAAATGTTTGATGCACAGGAAAAATGCAAAACTGCACAGCTCTTGCTTGCATTAGTTCAAGCTCAGGCCCCCACAACCAGGTGAATAGGCCTATAGCAAGTCAGGTAGTTAAGTACCAGACAAGGTGGCCAAGTATAAGTGAGGGCCATCCATTTTGCTCATTCTCTTGAAATTTCTGTTATTTTGAAAGATTTCTGAAATAGAACAATG
This sequence comes from Trichilia minutiflora, assembly GCA_035590515.1. Classification (NCBI taxonomy): domain Eukaryota; kingdom Viridiplantae; phylum Streptophyta; class Magnoliopsida; order Sapindales; family Meliaceae; genus Trichilia; species Trichilia minutiflora. Next base: position 11,025 of record JAVXUL010063736.1, read on the forward strand.
TGGGCATTGGCTCTATTTAAAATCTCAATTGTCCATGGGTGAAACTAATATCATTCTAACAAAGAAATGCAAGGCCAGAAAACTAAGGATACAGTATCTGCACACATGAAGTTTATAAGACAGTCTCCAAGACATAATGCACATACTTATTGAGCATTTCTGTTATGTTTCCACTGATCAATGGGGAGACCACCAATATAACAGCATTTTTCTGTGCATGTCAAAAAAAATTATTAACGAATAAACAAAATGGCTCAAATTACACTGCTGGAAAGTAAACTACAACATGATAAACATGGCAAAATAAATTACCATGATCCAAGCAGGAGCAATATCAATTGTCCTTGCTGTTGGTGTAACAAAGACAGTGTCACATCCCTATGGATTTCAACCCAAAAAATCCCATCAATTAACCCTATATGACTGCATCAGATGAAAAATAAACTGAAGAAGTTTGTGTTTACTTCTTGAACAGCATCAAATACAAGTAAATCCAAACAAACTTACCTGTCCTTCATGAAGAATTTCAAAATTTGCTGTGGTTTGGTTGTGAAGAAACTGAATACGGTCATCTCCACTGACTTCATCACAATCAAACCCAACATTTTACACAATAAAAGATTACTAAAACATCAAGTAATATAAGTAACAAAATGATCCACATACTACTGAAGTACACAGAAGAATGCACCTCTTATCCTTCCAAAATGTGAAAGGTCCACAACCTAAGCCAGACAACAGAATGCTTAGCTATTTCCTTAAGAAAATTTCAAAGTTAAAAGACGAAAATTTTCCAACAGTCTACAAAAAAAAAAAAAAAACGATAACCCACTTTTAAACCTGTGTTCGAAACTGTTTGTGCTTATACTAACTTAGAAAACACATCAACTAAAGCATTTAAACACTTTTATTTCACAACTACTATTTACCACCCACCTCTCTTCCACTTATACTTTACATCTAGTATAATCCATGGATTAGAAGTCACAGCACTCCAATTCCAAGCACTTCATCCACATAAACCTATGCACCCAATATTTTCTAGAGCACAACATTTATCAATTCATGTCCAAGCTTTCTTCAATTCCAGGAACTAAATTATTCTCAGAGAAATAGACAATACTCACTGCAACACCATTATCAACGGCATCTAATGCTTCGTCATCATTACCAAACGTTTCAACAATCCCATCCTCTGAAATCTCCGCACCAGCACTCTTCACAGTATCCTGCAAAGAACCCAATTACCATTCCTTTTTTTTTTTTTTTACCGCTAGAAAAAGGATGAAATATTGTTTCAACATTAGATAATTTTGTTTTGCAGAGGTTCTTACAAAGAGGTCGTGATCGATGGGCGGAGGAGACAGGTCAAAGGGCAAAGCGGAAATTGGAGAAATACATCTATTTTTCAATGAGTGAATCTTCTTCTTCTTCCTCTGCTGAGAAAAAATGGCACCTTGTTGAGTAAATTTGGTATTTCTGAGTGCTTGAAGCCGAGTAGCAGAGCCGACAAACAAATGCATCATAAATGTTGCTGCCATTTCTGGATATGAGACTTCGCTCAATCAATGTTCAGGATTTTGCTGGAATTGATGAAACTCAGTTCCGTACCCTAAATTTTCCTTCTTTTTTTTTTTTTCCCTCTCCCTCTATTTACGTGTTTTTAACAACAATTAAGGATAGAACCAACTATTTATTTTAGATATCTAGAGTAACTTCTACCCTGCACTTCCTTACACCTAAACATAAATAAATCCTAATAACCTCATGGGACGAACTGAAACCGATTTTTAACTAAGAAAACATATGACCTTCTGAGTATAGCTCCCAACTGAATTTACCAAACTTTAGTTGCCAACTCACCACTCATTTCCAGCTGTGTTACAACCTTATGGAAGGTGCCATTTGTGAATTCTGGATCACAACTTATATCTACATCTCAAGTAACAAATTCATAGAAAAATGTCTTTTTTGGCAAGACAAGAACAAGAAAAAGGATAGCAAACACCATCATCAAAATCAGAAAACGTGGCAACCAAAATTAGAGTTTGTATTTTTGTGCGAGGAACGCGCTGGCTATGACCATACATACGACAAATGGGATATAAAATAAAATTGCTTTTAAATATACTTTATGTTTTAACTCGTTTTTGTTTATGCCCTTTTAATTGCTCAAAGAAAATATAAAATTTAACAAAAGGGGTGCCGAAACCATTAGTTTTGGTTTGGGAGTAACTTGTATCGAGTTGACTAAATTATAAAAGTCTCTCTTTTTTCAAATAATTAAATTTTTATTAGTTAATTTAACCTCTTACATTAAGTCAGCAAGTTTACATGAATACATCTCACTTGTCTCATCTAAGACCAACTAATCAATATCTATCACTTCTGCAGTTTTATGAGAGGGATAACAGCTGCTGACAGTCCCATGTAAATTTTAATGTTAAAATAATAACTAGAACATCGCACAACAACTATAACTTCAAAATTCCGGAACCCCAAACCTAATCAATCATATCCTGAGATTGTGAAAATGTAACAGTTCACAGCTTTCACTCGTTATATGAGACTCGTATTCATAGCAAGAGCTAAATAACTGCAATATTACATGTACTTGCCATCCATCTGAAATATACATCACATATCATTTCTTTACAGAAAGATGATATATATATAGAGAGAGAGAGAGAGGGAGAGGGAGAGAGAGAGAGAATTGTACATTAGATACACAAACATAATTGTTACCAGCTGTAATTCAAATTCACCTTCTAAGGCAAAATCCCAAAATTATTGCACATTAGTTCCACGATTTTCAGGTCTTGGAGAATCTGGATAAACTTGTCCTTGTTCTCTTACATCTCTAAACAGGGAGAGAAATGAGTTCAGGCCTTCAGAAGAAGCCCCTCCTAAGATCCACAACAACAGGGAGCTGAATGAATTCATGCTCCCAGGGTTGGGACCAGTTTCTGCTTGCCGAGGGTCTGGTTGTCCAGGAATCTCTACAGGATTAGCAACTCTGTCTGAGTTGTTATTTTCAGATTGTGAGGGTACAGGAGCCTCAGGTCTATTTGCTGGCATAGCCTGGTTGGTTCCAGGTCTCGAGCCTGACCCAGAGATCATGTCAGCATTAGGTGGACCAGGGTTCCTAGTGTTCAATCTTGTAATATGTACTGTTGATGCAAGAATGGTAGAGGAGGTAATGTGAAAGTCTGGATGTTGCTGAAGCTGAGAACGCCTGTTTTGCATGAATCGTTGAAGAGCTGGTACCTGAGATCAGAATTGTACAGAAACAAAAGGTCAAATTCGATTCCAGAAATTTCGAATTCAGATACATATCATTAGAGTAAATAGAATATGTAAATATACACAAATACAAGACGATATCAGGAGCACTGCTTTATTGATACATACAGTGTGGAAATAATTTCATCTTGGAGATGAATAATCAAATTACACAGTGGCAAGCATATTTCAATTTTGTGAAGTACCGATTCAGTAGCAAAATATAAATAAACAAACAAAAAGTAGTATCAGTATAGCAGGGACCAATTACCTCAAAGTGGTTCCAGAAGTACAGAATGAGGTGTTGCATAAATGCAGCAGCTGTACCAAGTGCCAAATATGAAAAACCTGGAAAATGAAAGAAGTTACATCATAGGAAAAATGTAAAAGTTCCAGCTATAACTGAAATGAGTTGATAACAGTGACAGAACCATACCGTATGCATAGGAGAAGAAATAGATGTGAAAAACCAGAAAATAGAGCAAAAAGAAGCGAGGAAAGAATTTCATCGATAATGGGGTGCGGACACTGCAATTTAGTTACCAGAAGAATCATATTAGAAGGAAGTTAAAATAAGGACCAAATTTTTCATTCTTTGAGAAACAAACCAATAAGCAATGCTTAATAAAGTTATGGCCCTCAATTATTGCAGAAGGCATGTGGCCCCTTTACTATGTATTTCTGTTATACAAGTTACAGAGAGAGAGAGAGAGAGAGAGAGAGAGACCTGATTAGTGTAAATAGTTCACACAACCAGACAAGAACTAAAACCATGAAAGCCAACAGCTGATCATCATAAAACTCAAACAGGAAGAAGAGGATACCAATCATTATCTGCAAGATCCAACGTACAGCTCTCCGTCAGAATGAACCAACATCTAAATCTAAATAACTGGAAGACAATGACTAAAAATATTGTTTAAAAGTATTGTCGAATATTTCTCATACCAACAGTGAATCATTAAGAAAAGATGAATGCTTACTGGGACAAAGACAAGTGATTCAATCACATGTACAAAGATCAACTGAAATGTTGGAAGCCGATGCCGGGCATGGTGTTGAAGCTGCACTGCAGTAGTATGATAATGGGAAACACTTAATTATATCATAATTGGAGAAGAAAGTACAGGACTCAAATGTTGTCTTTTTTGACATCCCAACAATGACGCTACCTCACTCAAGAGTACAAGAAATAAAACTACAAGAATCAAGTAGAAAACTAGGGAGGGACAACCAATCATGGAATGCTTCTTGCAATGCAAAGACTTAAGGTGACAAATCAACAACTATTTCAAAGAATTTGTTTCATCAATTGAACCAAAGGAATGATCAACAAAAACTGATGGCTGTATACAGAGTGGTGCTTGCAGTAAGTTAACCCCCCAGTTAAAAAATCAAAAAATGCATACCTGTGAATTTCAGCATACGAGTCTGAGTCTCTCTCAATGTAAATGACACTGACATTGTAGTAGTGAAAAATACAAACAGTGACACCATAAGAACACCACATTTGATCACCAGATAATCTGCAATAAAGAAAGGGAGGATGATTCATCTGATGACAAACAATATTCACCTATCAGATGAAAAATGGAAAAGATACCTCCTGCTATGATAACAATTGCTGAGAATGGCAAAAGATTATGAATAAGACGTCAATATTCATAAGAGAACAGAGAAAATCGACCAACTTGAACTAGTTCCAAATTAGCACAAAGCGTTGAAACATTGATACTCGAAGAATTAAAAGGTCCAATGACACAGAGATCTTTTTCAAATATGCAATTCTTTTCTTTCTCAATATGGTATTTTCCAATAAATAGAAGCACATTCTCTTGCGATGCCAATACTCAATTTATAGGCTCTTCATTTATTCTCTTTTTCAATTTTTTGTCTTCATTTTCACCAAAGGGAATGGTTGGCTAGTTGTTACGGAGTATAAGGGAAGAAGATACAGGATATACAGTGAATGCTAATGTAGTTTGGGCAACTTGATAAATTGGTAATTTTTTTACTTCTCTAGAGATTAAACTAAACTCAACATTGCGTCCCCACTTCATTGCAGCCACAGGATGGCCAGGAATAAGAAACAAATACACCTGCTATTTCTGTTTTCTCCTACCTAATCATCTTGATCTGAGTTATGCAGACATGCCTAACATAGAAAATATTGTCAACCTCCCATCAGAATGGGAAGCGCTCACTCTTTGCCCTTGTCCTAGTGAAACCATGTCATATAAATGTACATTCCAAGAACACTGACAAATATGGAAAGAATTGATCCCAAAATCGCCCTCATCACACATAAAGAAACGTTAAAGAGGAAATATGGTGAAAATCAACGAACCTCCAAATTTTGCAGGACCTTCTGGTGGTTCATGAGCATAACTAAGATTGTAAAACTCCTTTGTTTGATAATTATAAAGGTAGCCTGCAATCAAAATTGAAATATGATTAGACAAAACCAGGAAGTTGACCAACCCAAAACTCACCATGCAGAGAATCTATGATTGACTAATTGCGTGCATCATATCACCAAAGCTGTATATACTAAATGTGACCCATGCATTTGTAATTTTAGAACCTATTAACATCACATGAAGAATTTTAGGATTGAACAAAAGATCTGTGTTGAAGTGGATTAAGAATCCAGGTAGGTTACAATTACAGAAAGAAAGCGTTTGAGGAATTTTTCTTACAAACCTGATTTGGGCTTTGTTAAATGGTTAGTACACGTTAGACGCTGTTCAGTAAGGTCTCGAAGAACGATTTCTCAGATTTTACTGGCTCTAGCTCACTTGTGGTTAGAGAACATGGTAACAGGAAGGATGCTATCTTGAAGAGCAGTACCTCACGTTTCCAAGTCCTATGGACAATGCCAGCATTACAAGATAGCATCATCTTTGCAGGTTATTCAAACAAAGAAACTGATGGGAGTTGAAAGGAGATTATGTATTCTCTATGACAGGGAAGCATACCAGTGAGATTGAAACCTATTGTGAGGCATTCACTTATAATATATGGAAGATGGAGAAGATGAGTGGTACATAATAACATAACTGAGTTTGACAAATGGAAACGATTAAATGAGCTCTCAAATCATTTCAAATTTTCAATAAAGTCTGAACCCTTCAACATACCATAACAAGGGGGATTTCTCTTTTGAGAGGTTGACTTAAACCATTAGGTTACTCAAACCTTCAGATATATGCAATGCATCGAAAGAAACAGTTATTACCTTGACCAGGAGAATTCAGTAAACTATTCCTCAAAATGGTATCATATCCAACAAATCTGTTTATAAGAAGTTGCTGCCACCTATAAATAAGAAAATATTTTTTTAAAATACAATTAGCATGTACCATGAACATGCATGCTATTGGAGGTCATAATTGCAACAATGTGTAACTTATGACAAACATTTCCATGTTTGAATTTCTAACTAGTTCAACAAAAATTCAGCTCGGTATATAAGCACATAGTGTAATTGATTTCAACAAGACAGATTTAATCAAATAAATGAACTTCAAACTGTCACACCAAGACATTTGAGTCAAAATAAAGCATGATCATAATTGTTTCCAGAGTAAACCTAACACACTATTGAATTATAAACAACTAATTTCCCATCAATCCAAAGTTTATGTAATCAACTGCAAGCTCTTTTGATTTCGACCCAAGCTAATGTCACTTAATTCATTGATAAGAATGAGCTATAATTACTGAGTGAGCTATGATTACTGAGCCTGACCTCATTTTATGTGGGCCAAATCCAGAATCACATCACTTATACTCAGCACAGAATAATTACATTCAAATAACTTTTGTTCAAGTTTCTAAATGGGTCTTACTTTATCCACTAGGAAACTATCTCTGCAAGGCCTAGTTTGCCTCCTTAATACTTTTTGCATTCCTTATCAATAAAATGTATTTTTTGTTTTCTCATTAAAATTGATGTTCAGATGTAAGTGGAAATCCAAATTCAGAAGTCTCTTTCACTTCCCTTTCTATCGAAATGGTATGTTTCACAGAGCCTATTCAGTTCCCATTAAATTCCTCTGGAAAGTTGCAACTGATTACAATACGTACTATAGATACAGATGAGATAACAGAGACACTGGGATATATACTACCATCTATTATGTTGAGTTCTATAATATCCTTGGATATCAAGAATAGGAGAACCATCAGCTTTCACGCAAAAATGTGCACCGAAGTTTTTACAACTGAAAATTAATATTCCTTGCTCTACATATTGAATTATAGGCACTTAAAAGTACTCGATCATTGAAATCTCACAGTAGCATCAAACAGCTATATAAAATGTAAATAAAGAAACTAGATGGACATTTCTCAATATGGACACAGCCAAAACATGACTCGTAGTGGTCTTAAGGAAATATAACCTGTTCCCAAAGCATGGATGCCGAGCTGATATGCTAATATTGGCGGTACGTATGTTATGCCGAGATTTATCTGCTTCTGGTAGCAGGAAATAACCCTACAAAACATAAACTTAGAAAGTTATTTAAGAAAAAAAATACTAATTTCTATACTCTGGCATAATCATTAATAGAAGTTTATTACAACCAATTAAAGTACTCCATATGCAACAAAGTTTTTTGTTTGTTTTTTTCAATTTTTTCTATATCCTGCAAATCTCGCAACATGACCTGTGATTTGGAACTGGGACTCTAAAACCTAGAACAATCAACAAACTCATGGATATAATATAACAGAAGGTAGGGACATGCACCATTGACCTATTGGTTAGAGACCAAGAATCATACAATTCTACATCAACCCATCCTTGGGCTCAAATGCGACAAATTTTGATAAACAGAAAGCAGAGATATCATGCTATCGAAAGAAAATAGTACCTTTTCCATGGTGTACAAATAAGTAGGCTCAAATGCTTTGCTTCTATTCTCAAGCCACTGCACTGCAAGTAGACAACACTGTTTTAATTAAAGCCAAGAAATCTACTGCACAACTAAAGGCAACTGAAAGGACAGGATGAAATTTTGATTGACTTTTATCATATTGCACTTTTAGACATACAGCCTACATCTTCAGAATTAGTAATTGTATTCACTACTGGAATCCAAATAAGCCCCAATTCTATGGCCAGTTAATACATGATATCAAAAATCTTTAAAAAGAATTAAAAGATAAATATTCAACTTCTGTGACTTTTACTTGAAAAGGTATATAATTATTTTATTGTGTGCTCTCAACATTAAATAGTTACCTATATGCAACATCAATTACATAACTCCGCCATATATCCAGACCAATGTATGAAGCTTATTAAGTTAAATTTTGATCTTTATGAAAAAAGAAAAAATTACCAAAACAAAGTTTTAAGAAAATATATATGTGGGGTACGAGCAAATATAAGTAGTTTCTACGAAACCTAAAAGCACATTAGCTTCTATGATTCCATCACCAAAGAAAAGCCTCGTCAACTAGCATGGTGCATAGAGAATCCATAATGAGAAGCACAATATTTCCAATCATCTGGGATGGGCAATGGGAATAAAGTTTGAGATTTCACCAAGGCAAATGAAAAAGAAGCCCAAAATGGAAGTAATCAACTTCAGAAACTATAATTAACTCCATGTATTCAAGCAAATAATTCACAACTAAAAGTCCAAAACCTTGCAGTTACCCATTCCAAACATTGAAATTACTTAAGAACTATTTTACTTCACTGACGGATGAAATTACATGCCACCCAATGCAGAATACCCTTGTAAATGATGAAAAATCCTTTCTCGTTGATATCTCATAAAATATTTAAAGAATGTCAAAATTGCTCTAGATTTAAATACATATATCCAGTGGTAAGAGATTTGATCTCATCCAAGTGAAAATTTAAATCATTTTTGACATATTATATCAAGGGGTTTAAGGATTTACAATTGTTCTCAAATTGCCATAAGCTTGCAACTTAGTGACAAACATTAAGAGGAAAAAAGAGAGAGTTACCCGCATATGAGCTAATCCTGTCCAAGTAAAGTATATGCATCAACTTCGGAACATCAATATATAAATGTATCCCCACGATATTCTGCACTAGAAAAAAAAATTCAGCAGAAAATTGGAAATCATGACAGAGTTATGAGGAAATAAGCCAAATTAGGTACACTCTGCACTTGTCCTGATAAACTAATTTAATGCAGCTGTGGAAAATAAGAGAAACAGGGGAGAAGAAAGACAGTAATCGTAATAAGCAATACTGAAAATCACAGAGCCAATTGAAACTTAAAAAGAATATGAAAACAATATTCAATGAAAGCTTTTTAAAAAAAATGAAGAGAATCAGAACTGAAGCTTTTCCAATCATACTTCAGTTATGCAATAGGAGGAACACTAGGTCTCTGAAAATCAACTAATAATGCATGCATATATTATATATATATATACAGAAATGAATGAATTACAATGAATTACAAGCGAAGATCTCTTTCTTAAAATCTGAAATACAGATAAGTCTTTTTCTTTTTTCTCCTTTTCAAAAAAGTAGTGATTCAACTGCAAATGAAGATAGACTGTGGCCAATATTTACAATTAGCAGAATCTGAATAGAGTCCTCTTCCTCTTCAATCACTTAAGAATGGAAAAAATTAGGATAGGAGGCTACTGAAACAATACATAGGAAAATAACCATCAAGAATCAAGAAAGGAATTTTCTGATTTACTCACCCACAGCTTCTGGAAATTTCCAAAGATTTGCATTGCATGTCTCCAAACTACAGATAGGCGTCTATACCACTTTTTTCCAAAATGAATGATTCCTGATTTAAAAACCTCTTTGGCTGATATAGTAAAACTATTGCGTGGCTCATCCTTATCAGTTTTACTGAAAGCATTATCAGTTGTTGGCTTAAAGCTTTGACTATTGGCAGCGCTCTCTGTTTGATGTTCAATCGGTTCTGTATCACTCCTCCAGAATTTCAATGCCAATTTGCCTTTCCTAGCATTGGAACCAATCCAATTCAACCAAACCTTTGCAGCAGAAAACATCAATCCATCTTCATCCATATCTGCAACTTCTAATTTATTGACTGCAGTTTCCCCACCAGGAATATTTATAACATTAGAATCAGATTCATCCTGTGACCACAAGCCAGCACTGGTTACCTACATCAAAGGAAAAAATGTCAGTATCAAAACCACAACAGTTAGGCCAACACAAGAATCAAGCTCAAATTACTTGTAACACCAAAAGCTAAATCCTAAAAATAGATCAACTGGAGCTCAAAATGAAAACAAAAAGAATCTAAATAATATTGAATGGAGGGATCCAAGAATTCATGTAGAATTAGGCTGAGCTGGGTCAATGAGTTTCTAGGCGTTAAACAGAACATTTTATACAGCCAAGCCACTCACTAGATACACCACTGAATGTGTATTATGCATCAGATGTGATGCCTATGAGTAGATTATGCATTTTCCCCCTTCTTGATAAAAGATTATTCATACATTATTAGATGTCAATAAAATCAGCATAAGAATTCTACTCTGTAATGCATTTAATAACATATCAGGAAATAATAACCAGTTAAGTAATTCTTAAGTAGTAACTAATGCAACATCATCACATTCCTAAGTACCAAGGAAGCAGCTCGAAAAAAGTTTTGGCACTACAGCTAACCAAGAAACACTTTACTATAACCATAATTGAAAGGATATATCAGATAGCTGCATTAGAAGGAAAGAAGACAATAACTCAATCTGAAGATCAACCAGGCGCCAAATTCAAGCTTTCATTGTCACCAAGTGGCATCCCCACCACACAAGGAGTGTTGTTATAAGATATAAACTTGTGTATAGAAGCACTGAAGAAAGATCTCAGTAAGATGAGTGAGATGAAATTTAAAACACTAAAATTATATACCTTAATTTGTATAAGTTGGGCTTCTGTTGTCCCAATTCCCGTGAATTCACTCGAACAGCCAGGCTTTATATGCAAGAGAATCAAATGTAAATTAAAAGGTTCCAGAAGAAAATCAGAGAAAAAGAATACAAACAAACACATATGCAAAGGGAGAGAAAGGAGAATATATCAAATGAAATGGTGTTATGAAGAAACATAAGGCTAACTGAAATCCGCAAATTTTGAATTAAAAAATGAGAAAAACAAAAAAAAACAAAAGAAAAGGAAAGAAAATGACCCCAGTAGTATAATAGATAACAATTATTATCACTAACCACCAAAAATATTTAAGATATTAAACTTATCGATGAAGCAGACATCACAGTTAATTAGGCATAACAATTTGCAAGGCATGAGCTATTGACAGGGCATCATAATCTGCTAACTTCTTTTCTTTGTTTCATGAAGTCTTGATGTACTAGATGATTCCTCCTAATCATTTGACAGTACCAAACTATCTAGCCCAGCAATGCCTCATTGTAACATTACCCAATTCCAACTACTAAAATACATACATGACGTTAAACCTTAACATTGGATTGGAAAATATTTTGCATGTTTTGGGAGGAAGAAGTCACCCACTCTTTGAACTCCTCACCCCCTTGGGCGTTAAGGTACATTGCTCCCTTAAGTCCCTTTCAGAAGAATAGATATATTCTCAAAACAGAGCCCCACAGGAAGTTTTATAAATTATAAGAAATAGAAGAGTGAGAATTGAAAGATGTCTTTAGCATAGTGTTTTATTTTTTTCACAAACACATGCAGAGCAATAGTGTTCATCCTGAACACTTATAACACTCGCACTTGGATTTCTTTAATTTTTTTATTTATCGAAAACCATATTGCTTTTATTCCTCACTGATTGTTTACTTAGTCATCGGCAAAACCAGCAAATCTAAATTTTCCTTTGCATGTTAAAACAGTAGAAAATAACCCAGTTTCTCTATGGTTCACAAAATAACGAGAAGACTGACAGCAGATAATAATTATTAAAGACAATGTAATAATACCGAAATTTTCTTGAGCAAAATCCACTTGCGTTTGTACTCAACAGAACTAACAAGTTAAACATAAAACAACACAACACCAACTCCAAGAAAATAGAACGTCCAGGCTAAATTCCGAAACAATTAGATAATTCGAGTAAAATGTTTTAACAGTGTAATATAAAATAATCTAAGGCCGAATTTGGGAAGCGCTTTGTGGACAAGCACCCATTATGTGCTTCTCCAAAAATCACTTCCAATAATCATTTGCATTTCATCACAGAGAAAAAAAAAAACTATATCTAAAACAATTCATACAGTAGATAACGAACCAAATCAAAATTAAAGAATAAATTACCTGTTGAACATAATTAGCGTGCATAACAACAAGAACACAGAACAAAGTGATCGCAATGAAAAGATAAACATATTCCAAAGCAGCCCTAACTTTCGGGGTCAGTACCCGCGAAAACCTCTCTTGAACTCGTATAAACGTGTGCTCGGGATCCATCTCCCTCCTTCCCTCTTCTATCAAATCGCTTTCTTTAATCGTATCAACGACAATTCTCACTTCTCGTCATCATTAAGCGATTAAATAGAAAGTGTATTTTCTTTCGTTTATTCTATTTTGTGTTTTGCTTTGGTATCTTTGTTTGACCTCAGTGCTGAACTTGATTGAAGATGAAAGATGATGAAATTTAGTTGTTTAGCAGATGTTTGGTAACAGGAATTATCGCGACCATGTACGGGGAAGAAGGTGGGGGTTGCGGTAATTTCTATTTGGGTAAAGGATATACTCTTATCCTGACTCCACTTGAAAGTTTGAGATTGGAATAAGCTTATTTTTGTCAATTATTGTTATATAAATAAATAAATTAACTTATATATTTCGTTCCGTATATTTAGGCAATATCACAAATTATACTATAGTTTAGTCATTTCTTGCAAATTAATCCCTATAAAAACCTGCATAAAATTCAAAAATAATTCAAGATCAGCAACCAATTTATTGTCAAAGTATATCTTAATTTATTTTTTGTTCTAAATTCAAAGTATTGAATTATTATTTCTTTGATTCTTTTACAATTTTTTATCCACTGTAAGAGTCAGCGTTAATGGAAACTGAATTTGCAAATAAAATATTCAACCATTTTATTATAGAAGTTGAAGAAAATTTTGGAAAAATTAAGGAGAAAAACTGAAGTATCCTTGACAGGTTCATCTTACTTGAGGGAACCGTGTAAACCGTACAAAATATTTGTTATGTTTTTAGCATTCAAATATTTAATTAATAAAATAAATAATTTGAATATTATTAATATAAAATGTTAAAACCTGCATAAAACAAGAATCATACAAGTATATCTTTGTTTTTAATCTTCTTTGAATGAGTGAATAGATATGATAAAGATTTATGAATAGTTATTTTATATTGATGTTGTGTTTAAATCTCCTATTGATATTATAATTTAAATTCGAGATTTTGATGATAGGATATTAAATTAGTTTTAGAGTTTTATTTTATTTATTTTTTATTAATAATTATCCGATTTTAAATTTAATAATTTTTAATTTTTTTTATTATAATATTATCTATTATTAATTTAAATTATATATCATTTTATTGATTCGATTTATAATTTAAATTAAATAATTTATATATTTTTTTGTATATAAAAATAAAAAAAAAATAATTAATTAAAAAGAAGGAGAAAGATCCCTTGCTTTTGCAACTCCATGCTCCTCAGTGCACTGACCGAGGAGTAACCGGCAATCCCATTGTTCCTGGAAAAATGATCGGA
>JAVXUL010063748.1:0-10129 GCA_035590515.1 Trichilia minutiflora
TATTGGATCTTGGCTTGGACATAACCCAATTGAACTCTTGGAAAAAACACTCCCTGTGGATACGACACTTGGACTCATCGGACTATACTATAACAAGACTATCTATACTTGGGTACATAATCTAATTGAGATCAAGAAGTCCCTTGAATCGAACCTCCTGATTGAGGATGAAGAGTCCTTGGGGTGGGTCATTTCCTGAATCGAGGGAAAGGAGTCCTCGGGGTAGAACGTCTTCTGAATTGATTGAATCGAGGGAGAGGGGTCATCGGGGAGGAACGTCCCTTGAATTAAAGGCAAGGAGTCTTTAGGATGGAATGTTCTTTGGTTTAGGAGTGGGAGTTCATGAGATAGGAAGTCTTAGGGAGAGAGAGTGCATGGTCCTCTGGTTTAGATGTTTCCTGGAAAAGGAATTGCCACACGTCTACTTGGGGGTCTTCTACGTGTCAAACCCACGTTTTACTCAAACAATTATGATTAGAGTTTTCTTTATTTTTGAAAATTGTTTTAAAAGTTTATATATTACATTATCATTATTTACATAGAATATATATTATTTTACATGTATTTGACAATGGACTATTAGATGATTTTGGATGTTTTGAAATGATTGAGATTGAAACCGAATTTTGAGAAAGTTTAGGTCATTTGAAAATGAAAAATTTGGGAGTGTTTTGAACGTTTGTTTTGTAAATAGGTATCATAAAATCCTTACAGACTTTCAATATGTATTCTAGAATTTAGAGTACATATTGAAAGCTTATAACGGTTATTACATATGAGCCTTACGGATTGAGATATGATATAAATATTATTTATATTAAATACAGATGGTTATTTGATATTTTTTTTAATAGTAAAAGGTATCCGTTCATTTTTCAACCATCTTGATGTACTTATCTATAGACAGTTTTTCAGTGGTGTCTGGTGGTATTTCTTTATACATTGGGGATCAATAACCCTTTTAATATTTATTGCAAAAACTTGAAATTTTTAAAAATAATTTATTTTTTTCTATAGAAATTACAAGCAAAATCGAGGGATTTGTGTCATTGATAAATTAAGAGCAATTATTTTTTAAATTTTCCTAAAATTCTTTATAATATATTTGAAAATAAGGTAGCTACGAAAAGAATATGATCACGTATTAATGGGGAGTGATCCCCAAAATTTCTTAGGTTAACCACCTAACTGTACATAAAAAGACTATTATATCTTATAAAAAGATTTATGTTTTAACTTAATTTTAAAAAAGAAAAGGTAAGTAAGCAGCTTGACAAAAATTTAAGTTCAGTCACACAAAAAAAGCATTCAACTACTATGTCATTATTATTGCAAGATTTATTATTTAGTATATAGAAATTATTAATAATTTTTACATCGACATTCATGTCATCTATGGGAATCACTTAAAAAATTTTATTAACAATAAAATAAAAAAAGATACCCATGAAATTAAACGAATAAAAAAAAAAAAAAAAAAAGATACGGATTTTGTTCACTTCATCTAGTTTTTATCAAAATACTAATATAAATTTATTAGCTGCTCTATCGCGCTAAAATTTTCTCACTTAGCCTGATTAAGGTTAGATCTAAAGGTTTACCATGAGAGAAAATCTACTTTAAAAAAGAGGAGAATTATTAAAAGAGCTCAAAATAGTAGAATTTGAAAGGTTTTACCAAGAGCATATTCGCCTCTAAGAAGTCATTCAATCTCGAAAAATAGGATAAAAAATCTGAGAATATATTCGTCCTTAAAAGTAGGATAAGAACTTTGAAGATTTATTTTCTTTATTCTCAATCGAGGTAGAGAAGTTATTTTTGATTTCAGAACTAAAAACTAATTTTTACCAAAAATTAGAGCATTTATATTATAAATTAAAAATAGTTATTTTTTAAATTCTCCTAAAATTTCTTATAATATATTTAAAAATAAGATAGATAAGAAACGTAATCACACCTTAATAAAGAGTGATCACAAAAATCTCTTGAGTTAATTATCCAATTGTAAATAAAAAATCACATTCTCCTACAAAAAGAATTATGTTTTTAACTTAATTTAGAAAAAAAAGGTACCTAAATAATTTTATAAAAATTTAAGTTCCATCATATAAAAAGAACTCTTCAATTATTATATTATTATTATCACAAGATCTATTATTTAGTGCAGATAAATCATTAGAGATTTTACTCATAAATAATTTGCATCAAAAGGTGGGGTAAGTTAAATTAAAACTTACTATTTTCTCTTAAATTGTCACATAAATAAAATTATTTTAGCTTTTAATCACATCAAATTAAAAAAAACAGAAAATATGTTTACGATATTAAAGTGAAATGATTTTAAATTGTAATAAATAAAATTATAAATTTAAAATATTAATATCAAATATAAATTTTGTTAAAAATTAATATTGCCAAATATTCTTTTAACCACTAACTACCACAGAATCAGTTGAATGGATCCCAAAACTATTCTTCTCTCTTTTAGACTCGATTACTATACCTCAATATATTATACAACGTAATTTTTTAATTTAATAAATTATATAACATAAAATTTAAAATTATATTATTTTAATTTTTATATTTTATATTGCATAATATATTAAAATTTAAAAATTATGTTGCAGAGTATATTAATATATACGCTTTCATTTTACAGCAAACAAAGAAAGGAGAATGGAAAAAGTAAAAAAATGGCGGGTTTTGGCCTGGTATTTTCAATTGGAAAACTCAAGAGTGTATTTTGGGCAAAATGAATATGTCATTTTCTTTAATATTAAAATGAATCTGATCAGACTGCTACCGTGCTCTGTGTTGATTCATTGAAAGGGTAGTATCGAACTTTCGCTTCCATTGGGGATACTATCTAGAAGCATCTAATTGGACAAACTGACGGCAGCCCGGTTGGCGATCTCGAGTCAACTCAAACATCTCCAAATTCATCGTGGAAAAATTTTTTTCCAAGCATATTTCCAATAACTTATAACTTGATCTGAGCTTCCCGTTGAAGTGCGGATATGCAAAGGATCTGGAGTTCGAAGGAAGCTTTTCTTCTCCAAATTTGAAGAAATACCAAGTTTTCTTCTTAACTCGGTTAATCGTGTAAGTGATAAGTGTTGCTATGTAATTTTCTTGAAATTTGCTCTAATTTAGGTCTAGATAGAAAATATTTCTCGGCTATAAGTCCTCCACCAAATCGAGAAGTTGCAACCCTTCGGTTGAACTATTTTTGTCTGCTTTCAGTAAATGCATGTGGACTGAGGCATGAGCCGGTCTTCAGACGGTGGCGTTTTGTTCAGGTCCGGGAAACTTACAGATCCAACAGAATCAGTATCTGAGGAAATCCCCAAATATCCGCCTCCTTCTATTAGAAAAGATGGAACTAGCTTTGGAAAATTACCAAAATTCCATAGAGGGCAAATTAAACGAAATATATTGAAAAGCTTTCAAAGTTTGAACAACATATACGAGGTACTTAAAAATCCAAAGGAACCAGTATCTGAGAAAATCCCCAAATGTCCGCCGCCTCCTATTGGAAACGATGGAACTGGTAACTCAAGAAAATTATCAGAATTCCTTGCACAAAGAATTCTAGTCAAAGGCTTTCTGCAAAATTTGAACAAAATAGCAGGGAACTGGTTTCGGCTTATTTTACTGCTTTCAATGTCAGTGGATCCTTTGTTTTTCTATATTCCTGTGGTCAATGATGATAGAAAGTGCATTCGATGGGACAGAAAGTTAGGAATTACAGCTTGTTATCTCCATTTGCTATTTGATTTCTGTTATACAGTCTGCATTGCTCTCCAAACGAATGCTGACTTCGTCGACTCTATACGTGGAGGGAAGGATTCAAGGAAAAGAGGAAGGAAATATGTGTTGCCTGTCAGCCTAATTGACCTTTTCGCCATTTTCCCCTTCCCTCAGGTAATGCAGACTCTTTTTGAGTTAAGTGTTCATTAATTTTAGTTTAGATGAAAAAAATTAGCTGTGTGTAGCAACACACTAATTAAAATACTGAAAAATTAATTGTATTTCATAACTAATCAAGTCAACAGCAGTTTGCATACCTCCTTAAGAGGAATATTATTATTGGACATACATCCTCACTATCTATATGTTCAACCTGCAAGTAGGGTGATACTCATTTTCATACTAAGACATTTGCTAACTGTAAATTTGTTCTACTCTGTCCAGCTGATAGTTTTATGCTATGCTCCGATAATAAGAGGCTTGAAAGTTTTGGATGCAATGAAGTTATTGAAATATTATGTCCTTATACCAATTGTGCCAAAGATTAGTAGAATCTACACTGGGACTTCAGGCAAACTTGCTGACGCTACACCGACAAGAGCTACTTGGGCATTTGGTATCTTTCTTTACGTGATTGCAGGTCATGTAAGTTCAATCACTGTTTACATGCAGGTTTATGCGGTTCTTAATTTTTATCACGTTATTTTTACATTTTGTTTCTAACTGCTTTACCAAGGTCATACTAGAGGCAGAATTTAGCATACTATGTGTCATTTTTTGAGTATTCTTTTTCTAAAATAGTTATATATGCTACAATTAAAAGTTCTATCATACATAGGGGTGAACATTTGCGAATTGGATTGGATTAAGCTAAAATTTCAATCTCATCTACACATTGTGATTTGTGTTTAAAGCAATCCAGTCTAATTCGCAAGCATGTCATAATTTGATCCAATCCAAACTGATTTAAATGGATTGGATTGGTTTTATGGATTGAGCTTTCGGCCTAAATTTAAAAATGTAGTTCAAAAGTTAAGCTTAAACATGTGAGCGGTTTGAATTAGATTAGATTTAGGTCCAAAAATTTTATGTAATATGGTAAACACCTTATTTGTCCAATAATAACTAATTTTGGTCCAAATGCAAATGAATTAGCTAAATTAAGTCAGTTGAATTAATAAGAACCTAGAGAGCTTGCTTGCCAGAAGATATAAATGAATTATTTTTAAGTGTATACTTTCTCATCTTCAACAATCCTTTTGTTTAATCAAAATTTTCAACATTTTATCTTCAAATTCTTAAATTTTATCATGATAGGATGACTTCATTTCTTTTGTCCTAAATTGAATAGTATTCTCTTATAATTTTATTAATTTGTACATTCTTTCAGTTAAAATACATATTTCTCTGATTTCAGATGCTGAAATACCACATCCTATTCCAACCATTTCAACAATTTACACACCTCCAATTACAAATTCTTACCCTTAAAATTCAAACAACAACATCAACAGAAAAATTCAACTAAAGAATTATCAATAATATAATATATTTGGGGTTTGGGTTAAGTTTTGGGCCGAGTTTTAAATCAGGTTTTGGATGTGGATTGGTGGATTGAATTTAATCCAATCTACAATTCAATCTGCAAATGACTGATTGCCTTTTTGGACTTCACCACTGTTCAATTCAACAGTTATATTTGATGAATTGTAGTTCACAATGTGCATGAGGTGACATATATGGATTTGCATAATTTCTAGATAGATATTTGTCTCTTGATTTATAATTATTCCTCAACTGTGTATATCTTTTCGATCAATTAGTGAACTGTTTATCTGTTAGGTATTGGGAGCCTTGTGGTATTTTTTGGCCATAGAAAGACAAACTGAATGCTGGGAGCAAGCCTGCATAGATCATGCCGGATGCAACCGTGATTCTTTTTACTGTGATGGCAGTTTAGGAGACTACAAATTTCTAAATGAATTTTGCCCAACAAAGATACGAAATTCAACAATCCATGATTTTGGTATATTCCAGGATGCTCTTCAGTCTGGTATACTGGAGGTGACAGATTTTTCTCAGAAATTCTTACATTGTTTTCGGTGGGGCATAGCAAATCTCAGGTTTGTGCATATAAGATGCTATTTTTGTGTGTTGTAGGATGGTTGGGGGATATTTAGCATATGAGGTCCTCCGCATTGTCGCATTGAGCTGTTTTGTAATACTTTTCCTTTTTTCTTTATCACTTTTGTCATCAGTGGATGTATCTTTCTGATATTAACACTCTTGTTTGTGTCAATTCACTGTTCTACTTATCTTGGGTTGTGAAATTTCTGTTCGTCTTTGTTTCCTTTATTTCCAATCCCTCTATGAATGGAGTAGTTTTTGTTGGAGGCGTATGTTGAAGTATATTACCTATTGTAAAAGTTCTTGTATTTTCTAACATTTGGAGCTTTATTTCTAAGATTAATTTCTGATAAATTAAAGCTGTATTTAATCTTTTGCAGTTATTTTGGTCAGAACCTGCAAACAAGTAGCAATGCATGGGAGAACTTTTTTGTAATTTTGATTACCATCTCTGGCTGCCTGCTGGTTCTCTCTGTCCTTGGAAATTTGCAGGTTGGTTTATATATTTGTTTCTTATACCTCAATTATTTTATATGCTTAATATGAAGCAAAACATTACCTTTTATGAACTGTACTTGTTAAACAGATATACCTGCAGCATGAAACTAAAAGATCAAAGGAGATTAGTCTGAAGATGAAAGAGATGAATGAGTTGATGCCCATTGAAAAGCTCTCGGATAATCTCCAGCTAGAGCTTAAGAAATACCAGCAATACATATGGCGTAAAACCAATTGTATTGATCTAGAAAATTTGCTTAGTGATCTTCCCAAAGAACTCGGAAGGAATATCAAACGTGAACTTGGCTTAGAGCTGCTAAAGAAAGTGAGCTCCTTTTGTCTTGATAGCTGTTTATTAATTTTCCCTCTAAAGATTTCCAATTTCCTTGTGGCAAAAAAAGCTAGTAAATTAGCAACACTGAGGAAAATGTGGATGATGGTGCATTGAATTTGAAATGTACATATAATAAGATGAAATTGCATGTAATATCTTGTGTTTTATCTACCACAGTAAGCAATTTTTGGCGTTTATGTTCAATGGTATGGTTAGTTTCCTTTAAAGCAGTTACACCTTATAATGTGAAGACTGTGGAGGTTAAGCAATAAACAGTAAGGGAAATGTTAAATATAGGAAAGAGTTATACAACAGTTTTCATAAGTTAGTTAATGGACTTTGAATGGTTCTGAAATAGAAATTCATCCTTGGCATTTAGCTCATCCTGTTATTGCTGATTACATGTTTTAATTCAGAATCTTTTCATTTGAATCCACTCTTTTGATATATCTCATTCGTATCTTGGAATTTATATCAAGGTAGAAGAGTTTAGGAAGTTAAAGGAAGTGACATTGCATGCTCTCTGTGATTGTGTAAAGCCAATTTTCTACTCGGAAGACTCTCACATTGTCTGGGCGGGGGACCCAATTTATGAGATGCTGTTCATTGTGCAAGGCGAACTACAGCTCTACAGCATCAAGGAGAGAACAACTGTATCTGCATCCACTCTTTATAGGAGAGAGAAGGGTAATAACATAAGCAGAAAGGATTATCTGGTAGATGGCGATTTCTGGGGAGAAGAACTTGTTACTTGGGCTCTGCATGACTGTTCTTTGTCCAATATCCCTATTTCAACCACAACTGTTAGAGCTTGTACGAATGTTACAGCATTTGCTCTTATGGCCGAAGACCTGAAAAATTTATTTATTGAGCGCTAGGGTTGTAGCTCAGTTAAATTGAATGGAGATCTTATCTGACAAGCATGCAGCTTGTTTCGTGCAATTAGCCCGTCATCACCATCATCACCAATATTGTCTTGGTAGTGAGGATGGCCTGAGATATTATTGCTGAAGATCAATAAATTATCAGTTCCTGTGGATTATGTAAACAGAGCTGAAATGTCTGGTAAGGGTTGTGGTCATTGCCCTTTGTAAATCAAATGGCGGTCAGGTAACAGAATGATTGTAAGGTTTTTACAAGAATGCATTCAAATATTCGGTCGTAACTGCTGGGTGCTGTCGTTGTATCTTCATATCATCGCCATTTACACATCTCCCAAGGAATTTTCATGCCTAGTTTTCTATGGTAAACCGGTTACATTTTTTTTTATAATTCTCTTACAAAAAATATAACCCAAACTTCAGCCCGTTGTGAACTAAGTTTGACCCTTAGACCTCTTGCAGTACTCACTGGTCAATCATTTACTGGAGTGTGGAAAGCAATAATAAAAGGTTGTACTATTTTGTACTCTGGATAATATTGCACTTGTGTTTCAAACTCTTTCATCTCGGATGATGTAAGTCTTGATAATTTCTGCCCATTCATATGGCTGTGTCAAGCCAGACGTGATTACCCATACAAGCCAGCTGCAGATAATACTAATAACGTTGAGCACCATTTTCCCTGTAATTAAGGAACTACAATTTTGTTTCCCAAATTAATTTGGTTGAGCTTGCAGCCTAGACTGAAAGATTAAGTAATTAATGTATTTTTTTGGTTGGCTGAAGCAGGATTTGATGTTTCGTTTAATCATATTATTAAAGTCCATTAACTTTATCTATTAACAAGTAAAGAAAAAAAAAATGTATGAATAAAAGAATATTTGCTATTATTTATACTGAGATTTTGTTTGTTTCTATTACTATTGAGCATTTTGCTTCCTGAGGGAGTGAAATAGGGTTATGAGCAATACAAAGGACTTTCTTCCCCCTTTAAGGGAATTTGATTGTCAATAACTATATAAACTTGCAAAGCCCATCTAATTTTTCATCTCCAGCTTACAAATATCTTATTTACAAGTATTTTTCACCCCTTTTTTATCTTTGCCTGCAAATATATATTTAGATTCATTTATAGAATAGCAGAAATTAATCTCAAAAGTTGTAAATATGAAGCATTCAGTACAAGTAAACCACTTTTAACATTGATTGAAAAACTGAGAATGGATCCTTGCAGGGGCAAAAAAGTATGGGAATAAATATTGACATCAAAACTAAGAGAAGAAATTTTAACCATCACTTCCACTCCCACATCTGTTCATGTCATCAGGTTGTAAGCTGTATTTGGACAGAAAATTGACAATGGCAGATGTTATGAGCTGTTTTAAGACAGGGCATTGAGAACGGCGGGATATGTTAGCAGACATTGCTCAACACTCAACTCAATAGAAGTCCTTATTCCTTAATGCAGGCTTTTGGGATCCTTATTATTAGCCTTTTATTCTGTTGATGCAAGATAAAGTCACGGTGACTTTTTTTATACAAGTAGATTTTTTCTTCTTTTTGTTCTTGAACTTGAGGCGGTGATCGGGTTTGTTTGTGTATGTGTTTGTGACTGGACTTGGGGGGAAACCCAAACTGCCTACGTACTCCCCTTTCTCCATTTCTTCCCTCTTTTTTCCTCCGGTTCCTCCATCTCTCTCTGTGTCTCTGTTCGCCAGATCTTTGATGCTCCTCTCCCTTGACCTTCTTCCGGTGGGTGGGGGATCAAGTTACACGCAGTTCTTTGGTGGAAAAGGATAGTAATGATATATAGGAGATGGTGAACTGGCAGGTTGCAATGGCCAAATGGCGACCCTAGGGACACGCGTTGTTGCATAGCTGACGTGCCCAGGGTGACATGTTATAAGATTAGAGGGTGTGGAAAACTGTAGCGCTGTTCCTTCTGTTCCTTGCCACGTCATCCCCGAACTCCTGACTGTTGGTCTCGACTGTAGCACCCGTGGCGAATAGACTGTCTGACCACTCCCTCAGAACGACACCGCATAATAGAACTTGCTGGATATGTGCAGGTAGTGGGCCTGGACGGGGGCGTGGAGATGGGCCTGGGTCACTGAGCGGGCTTCAGTAAAATCCTCCAACAGTAAGCCCTCCAGTTTTTAATTAAATAATCAATTTAATTAAAAACTATGTAGTCCCTGCTCGGCTAACCTGACTGACGCTACGTCTCTATCATCCTCTTGGGAATGTAATTGATCCACATATGTCTCTTCCTCATCGCTGAACCAATCCGAGAATGCACGGTATCCAGGCTATCATAATTGCATATCGGGGTGGGGCCTGCCTTACTTAAATACTGATAAGAGCTGACTCTTGATGTTCTGTCTTCAGGTGACGTGGCATCTTCTGATCCGTTGGATCAAAACCGACAGTGGAAGTGTCTGAGCCCTGTCTATAAATACCACCCCTTTTCAAGCGAAATTTCAAGAACCACGATCATCTCCTTTCTTCAAGCTTCTCACACAGACATTTCTGCTTA
>JAVXUL010063769.1:0-10128 GCA_035590515.1 Trichilia minutiflora
GCAAAAAGAGGTTAAAAGTTTTATTTTGCATATAGACACGGCACACATACATTTTTTTTTCTCTCAATAGTTTTAAGGAAAAAAAGGAGAGAAAACAGCAACACAGAGAGAGGATATTCCTCTCAAGTTTTCTCAAATAGAACTTTCTGTTTTTAGCCTGCATGCACACTTTTTCACCCACAAAATAAAACCCTCGCTAACTTAAGTATCGGAGGGTTTTCGCCGAGAAACCGGCTTTACCCCTAAGGTGTTCTCTATGTTTTACAGCCTCAAGTTCAAGGACAAGAAGAAGAAAAAATCTGCTGGTGTAGGAAAAGTCATCGTGACTTTATCTTGCATCAACAGTTGGCTCCGTCTGTGGGAATCAAACAAAAAGCCATCGAAGTACCATCTTTATCCAAAATGACGAACGTCAGGAGCTACACGACCAGGAGGCATGTGTCAGAGCGTCGCAATATGGAGGAAGATTCTTTGGAGGTCACCGCAATCCCGGAGGGGGTTGATAACGTTGTACATGAAATCCTGGAGCACGAGAACCCTGGCCCAAATGCTAGTGAGACCCAGGTACATGGGGTGAGCCATGCTAAAGAAGCGGAAGAAATTGCCCAGTTGTTGAGGCTACTGCAGGACAGTGAGCGACGACATACGCAGAAGGATCAGCAGCTACAAATGCTGACCAGTGAGATTTCGGAAATGAGGAAGATGATACAAGCCCACATACGAGATGCGAGGGTATCGGATGAAACGGTAGAGAATATTTTTCCTGCATCGGAAGCCATGATGGAGGAGGAAGAGAGAAACGGGAGGCAAGCTAAGGTCAAGAGACACACAGCAGCGGAAAAGGGAAAGAGCAGGGCTGCAGAGGAGCCTCCCTCGAAGGGAGTGGGAGTTAGAGATACATGCATGCCCCCTGAAACCCGGGAGAGATACTATCCCGGGTCTACAAGGGTATCTCGAAGCCCAAATACAGTCCAAGAAATACCTGATGATTCCAGCCCACTTCGGGAAGATATGAGGGTGTTGTTGGAGCGGAGGAAGAGAAGGGAGCGGGAGGCACCTGGGCGGAGGGACCTGTACCAAGAAGAGGAGTGAAGGACTGGCCATAAGGACAAGGATGTGGAGTCCTTGGTGCGGAAGGTGATGGAGGAGGTGAACAAAGAGAAGGCGAGTCTCCGAGATGAACTGGCTGACCCTGTTCCGGCAACTGGCCCCTACGTGAAGTCGCCTTTTGTGTCCCTACTGTTAGGTCAAACCCTTCCCAAGAAATTTAAGATGCCTCATATTGCTCCTTTTTCTAGGAGGACGGACCCATCACTGCACATAGATTTTTTCCATGAGATGATGCTTGTTTAGGGTTTGAGTGAAGAGCAAATGTGCCGCTTGTTCCCCTTAACTTTGGAAGGACAGACTAGAAAGTGATTTATAGGTCTGGCCCCCGGGAGCATCCACAGCTTCAACCAGTTGTACGAGATATTTACTATAGAGTTTAAAAGCGCAGTCTTTAGCACTAAGACCCCGAGCTCCTTACTACTGCTCAAGCAAGGAAATGGCGAAAGCCTCAGGAGCTTCGCTAAGAGGTACAATGAGGAGGTACTCGAATTAGGGGCCTACCACCATCCGTTGGCTCTGGAAGGGGTAAGACAAGGGCTCCAAATAGACCGAGCATGGTATACCATCTGCAAGTCCTCGGTGAACACTTACGAAGCGGTTCGCAAAAAAATGCTCGACGAGATGGAAGTTGAGAATCAGGTAATGCTCAAGAGGAAGGAGCAGAAGCCTGCGGGAGCCCCCCTGAGGGACGACAGCCGGTTCAGAAAGTTGAACTACAATAAATAGAGGGGGGTGGAAGGAGGTTCCAAGAGATTAATCGGGGGATGGGCCGAGCCCCCGAGTACTATCAGGGGGATAGGAGACAGGAAGAGCTATACCCCCAAGAACGAGGGTCGCCTCGGAGAGACAATCCGAAGCGGGTTACTCAGGTAGATCGATCGAGACAGGAGGAACAAGGAGGGGAAAGGGAGACGTTTACTCCCTTGAACGCTCCTCTTTCCCAAATTTTAGAGAAAGTGAGAAGGCGGGGGACTCTGTTACTGAACCCCCACCCACTTAGACATATGCCTCATGGAGAAGGGAGAAACAAATATTGCGAATTCCACCAGGATATGGGGCACACAATGGAATGGTGTTACGACTTGCGGAACCAAATTGAAATTTTGGTCAGAAATAACTACTTGCCCGAGTTCATTGCTCATGAAGATCAAAGGCCCTAGGAGCTGGGGCGAACCCCGGGAGGTGGTGATGCATGGTGATTATCGGGGGCCCTACCCTGGCGAGAAACTCCAATAACTCTTGGAAGAATTATGCCCGGTATTCTATCCCGAGTGCAAACATAGAGCCCCACGTCCTGAACGTGCGGGCAGAGAAGAAACCAAGGATAGCCTCTGTACCTATTCTTTTCATCGATGAGGATGAGAGCGGGGTCCACTACCCTCATAATGATGCCCTTGTCGTTATGATGACAGTAGGAACTTCCCCAGTTAGAAGAATTTTAATCGATACGGGAAGCTCTACAGACATCATATTTAAAGAGACGTTGGATTCCTTGGGCATAGAGGACCTAAATTTGAGGCCAGCAGAGACTGCACTGCATGGGTTTGGGGAGTCATGTGTATACCCTTTAGGGACTATGCAATTACCAATTATAATGGACGACAAGCCCTATCAAAAGGTCACCATGGTGGAGCTCCAGGTGGTAGACCTGAAGATGCCCTACTCCATGATTCTCAGAAGACCATTCCTCCGGTCTACAAAAGCGGTAGAAAGTGTACACTATTTAAAACTGAAATTTAGAGTCGGGGAAGGAGTCGGGGTCATAAGAGGGAGTCAGAGAGAGGCCCGATCCTATTTCACTACAGCCTCGCAGAGCTCGTATTGCATTCGCAAACGCCCCTTGGAGGACGAGGCTAAGGGGAGTGAGGAAGATAGTAGGCGGGAGAAAGTCCCAGAGGAATCCAACGGAGAAGGTAACTCACTCGAGAAATCCCCATCGCCCGAGCCAGTTGAGGCAATGGAGTCGGTCGCCTTGGATGAGGGACGACCTGAGAGAGTGGTAAAGATCAGGTCCCGCTTAACCCCCGAGTATAGGGCATTGCTTGTTTGGATACTTAGGAGGAATACGGATGCATTCGCCTGGTCTCATGACGACATGACGGGGATTAGCACTCGGGTTATATCTCACAGGTTGATGGTAGACCCAAAGTTTAAACCTGTAGCACAGAAAAGGCGAGCGTTTAACTCAGAAAGGAAGGAGGCTATCAAAATCGAAGTGGGCAAGCTCCTGAAAGCAGGATTCATTCGGGAGGTCCAGTATCTTGAGTGGATTGCAAATGTTGTACTGGTGAAGAAGTCTAATGGAAAATGGAGAATGTGTGTAGACTTCACCGACCTGAACAAAGTTTGCCCGAAGGACAGTTTCCCTCTCTTAAAGGTCGACCAACTGGTAGATGCCACGGCTGGCTATGGGCTCCTCAGCTTTATGGACGCTTTCTCGGGATATAATCAGATTAGGATGCATGAGCCCGACCAGGACAAAACTGTGTTCGTCACTAACCAAGGGCTATATTGCTATACGGTCATGCCCTTTGGGTTGAAGAACGCCGGGGCCACTTTTCAGTGGATGATTAACAAAGTATTTGAGCCTCTAATAGGGTCCACGATGGAGGTATATGTGGACGACATGATCACGAAGTCTATACAGGCCTCTGATAATGCCAATCACCTGGAGGAGACATTTTCTTATCTGAGAAAGTACAATATGAAGCTAAATCTCGAGAAATGTTCGTTCGGAGTCGGAGCGGGGAAATTCCTTAGGTACTTGGTCAGTGAAAGGGGCATCGAAGCTAACCCCCAAAAGGTTCAGACCATCCTTGATCTAAGGCCCCCGACCACAATAAAGGAGCTACAGAGCTTGACGGGGAGATTGGCAGCTCTGAGTAGATTTGTCTCCAAGGCTACGGACAAATGCTTCCCTTTCTTCCAGATGATAAGGAAGGGGAATAGGTTGCAATGGGATGAGAACTGTGACCAGAGCTTTCGGGAGCTCAAAGAATACCTGGTGCATGTTCCCCACCTTGTAAGCCCCGAGAAGGGAGATGTCCTGCAGCTATATCTGGCAGTCGGGGAACGCTGTGTCAGTTCTGTCTTGATAAAGGAGGACGAAGAGAGGGTACAGAGGTCTATATACTACACCAGCAAGTCATTGTTGGATGCTGAGACAAGGTACACCCCTCACGAGAAATTCGCCCTCTCGCTTGTTGTGGCTGCCAGAAAGCTATGCCCTTATTTTCAGGTTCACCGAGTGGTTGTAATGACGGATCAACCCCTGCGACAGATCCTTCACAAGCCTGATTTATCGGGAAGGTTGGTGAAATGGTCAGTTGAATTAAGCGAGTATGATATCGAGTACAAACCTCAAAGGGCTATCAAAGGGAAAGCACTGGCAGATTTTGTGGCGGAGCGTACTATCTTGGATCAGCTGGCTGTACTGCAGGTCTTAGATAGGGGGAATTATCGAGACGAGAACAACGGCCCTAACTCCCAGCCCCGGGAAGGGATATGGAAAATGTACGTTGACGGGGCATCAAACATGCAAGGGGGGAGAGCAGGAATAATTTTGAGAAAGCTGAGTGGAGAAGAAGTCATGTATTCTCTGCGGTTTGACTTTAAAGTGACCAACAATGAGGGCGAGTATGAGGCGTTGATTAACGGAACAAAATTGGCAAAGGCTTTGGAGGCCTGGAACCTGAATGTATACAGCGATTCGCAATTAATCGCTAATCAGCTGAATGGGCAGTTCCAGGCTCGAGAGGACAACATGTAAGCCTATCTAGTGCAATCCAAAAAATTGATTGAGGCCTTTCGAAGTGTCACTATTGAACAAATCCCCCGAGCAGAAAATTCAGGGCGGATTCTTTAGCAAAGTTGGTCTCGGTATTCAAGGGGAAGTCTCCCGCAACGATGCCAATCGAAGTCCTGACACAGAGGAGCGTGGACATGAGAGAAGATTTTGTTGCAGCCCTACAGGAGACCCCCGACCCGACCTAGATGAGGGAGTTGAAAGCGTACATCCAACACGGAGAACTCCTGAGCGATCGGAATGAGGCCAGGAAAATAAGGAATCGGGCAGCCAGGTATGCTATTCTTGACAACACCTTATATAAACGTGGATTTACTCTGCCATACTTGAGGTGTTTGAAATTAGATGAGGCAGATAAAGTCCTTGAGGAAATACACAACGGAACCTGCGGTAGTCACGGAGGGGCTCGCTCACTGGTGTACAAAATTATCCAGCAGGGATACTATTGGCCCACCGTCTCTCAAGATGCCCTCAAGATGGTCAAGTCTTGCCACCGATGTCAAGTTTATGGCGACATTCTAAGACAGCCCCCGGAGGAGCTCACTTATCTCTCGAGTTCCTGGCCTTTCTATCAGTGGGGGGTGGATCTAATCGGGCCACTCCCGACTGTCCGAGCCAATACCAAATACGCCATCGTGGCTATTGACTATTTCACGAAGTGGGTGGAAGCAGAGCCGCTCTCCAACATAACTGAGAAGAAGACTATCGTATTCGTGAAGCAGAACATAATACACCGCTTTGGGGTTCCGCATATGTTGGTCGTTGATCATGAAAAGCAATTTGACAACGCTCGATTCAAGTAATTTTGCTTGGAGTCCTGCATTGATCTGAGATTTGCCACCCCAGCACACCCACAGGCTAATGGACAGGTCGAAGCTGCCAACAAGATAATCAAGAAAACAGTCAAGAAGAAACTCAGGGAGCATAAAGGGGAATGGATAGATAAGCTACCCGAGGTTCTCTGGGCATACAGAATTACTCCCCGAACAGCAACGGGAGAATCCCCTTTCCTACTAACTTTTGGATGTAAAGCCATGATTCCGGTGGAAATCAACATCCCGACCCTCCGAGTGCAGGACTATACAGAAGAGAGTAATGAGGCGGGCCAAAGGTTGGAGCTGGATCTGGTGGACGAAAGGAGAGATGAGGTCGCGATTCTGGCATCCGCACATCAACAAAGGGTAGCCCGGTACTATAACCAGAAAGTCAAACATCTAACCTTCCAAAGAGGAGACCTCATCCTCCGAAGAGTAACTCTACACGCCAAAGTCCCGGGCGAAGGGGTGTTTGGAGCCAATTGGGAAGGGCCGTATAAGGTCGTCTAAGTACTCAGACCTAGGGTTTACAAATTAGAGACCCCGAGCAGCATCTCACTAAAAAAGCCATGGAATGCGGATAAGCTAAAAATTTACTATTCGTAACCCGACCCTTTTGACGGTAGATCCCCCTGATCCTGTGACTGGCGTTGAGCCCACATACTCTGTAATATATACATGCGCCGAGCCCCTCTCAAGTACCCCGTCAGGTCCTGACTCCAACAAATAAAGCTAGCCCATCTCTTATTTGAGAAGACCTTCGGCCCTCGTACCAAGGATATTTGAAGACGGAACCATCATGAAGGGCTCACAGACCATTTGTGCGGAGCCCGATTCTAAGGACCCACAGACCATTTGTGCGGGGTCAGATACTGAGAAGACGAAATCATCATGAAGGGCTCACGGACCATTTGTGCGAAGCCCGATTCTGAGAACCCATGAATCATTTGTGTGGGGTCAGATACTGAGAAGACGGAACCATCATGAAGGGCTCACGGACCATTTGTACGGAGCCTGGTTCTGAGGACCCACGGACCATTTGTACGGGGTCAGATACTAAGAAGATGGAACCATCATGAAGGGCTCACGGACCATTTGTGCGAAGCCTAATTCCAAGGACCCACGGACCATTTGTGCGAGGTCAGATACTGAGAAGACGGAACCATCATGAAAGGCTCATGGACCATTTGTGCGAAGCCCGATTTTGAGGACCCACGGACCATTTGTGTGGGGTCAGATACTGCAAAGTCGGAACTATCATGAAGGGCTCACAGACCATTTGTGCGGAGCCCAATTTTGAGGACCCACGGACCATTTGTACGGGGTTAGATACTGAGAAGACGGAACCATCATGAAGGGCTCACGGATCATTTGTGCGAAGCCCGATTTCGAGGACCCACAGACCATTTGTACGGGGTTGACTATATGTTTTCCTTTTCCTGTGCAGGTACCAGGATACCTGGGAGAAACTATACA
Organism: Trichilia minutiflora; assembly: GCA_035590515.1. Taxonomy (NCBI): domain Eukaryota; kingdom Viridiplantae; phylum Streptophyta; class Magnoliopsida; order Sapindales; family Meliaceae; genus Trichilia; species Trichilia minutiflora. The sequence continues at coordinate 7,207 of JAVXUL010063769.1, forward strand.
CCTTTGACTCATATTTGTTGTGTGATTTTCTGTTATATAACTCTATTTTGTAGTCAGATTAACTAACGAACTCGCTTGTATATATACTTTTTCTTCTCTCTGTAAGTGTTCCCTTTGATTTCAGCATTAAATGAAAGTGACACGTGTATTCCTTCATTAAATCATATGGCAGTTCGCCCGGCTGAATATTAGCCCAAGAAGGACATGCGAGACATATTACTTGTACGAATCTTTCAATTATGAATTTTCTAAAGTTATTTGTCCAAGGGCCATGTTTGAGCATATCCAGTCTATATGTGCACATATTTCCTTAAGGCAGTTTGATCAATAAAATTTATTTAAGCCCTATGTTCGGACGATCTCCCCAAGCAGGGAATTTATTTAAGTCCTGTGTTCGGACAATCTCCCCGAGCAGGCGGATTCTCTGTATTTTCAAAATCTATTTAAGCCTTGCGTTCGAACGATCTCCCTGAGCAGGCGAATTCTTTGTATTTTTAAATTTTATTTAAGCTCTGCGTTTGGACGATCTCCTCAAGCAGGCGAATTCTCTGTATTTTCAGAATTTATTTAAGTCCTGTGTTCGAACGATCTCCCCGAGCTAGCGGATTCTCTGTATTTTTGGAATTTATTTAAGTCCTGCGTTCGAACAATCTCCCCGAGTAGGCGGATTCTCTGTATTTCCAAAATTTATTTAAGTCCTGCGTTCGGACGATCTCCCCAAAGCAGGCGGATTCTCTGTATTTTTAGAATTTAGTTAAGTCCTGCGTTCGGACGATCTCCTCGAACAGGCGGATTCTCTGTATTTTTGAAATTTATTTAAGTCCTGCGTTTAGACGATCTCCCCAGAGCAGGCGAATTCTCTGTATTTTCAGAATCTATTTAAGTCCTGCGTTCGGGTGTCTTCCCCGAATGGACGGACTTTCTACATTATCAGAATCTATTTAAGTCGTACACTCGGGCGTCTTCCCCGAGCAAACTGGCTTTCTGCGTTCCTGGAGTTTATTTAAGCCTTGTAGGCGGATGTGTCGTACGAGTGAACGAACCCTTTCCACGAGAATTTGCCCTTTATTTGGGTCATTTGGTTATTTGCATCAAGCTAAGTGCTTTTTTCCCTAAGAAAATATTCTAAGTGTAGAAGTCAAAAAAACATTACAAAGTATACCAAGCAGAACAAGACAAAATATGGAGAAACAAAAACTTTGTTCATAAAATATATGTACGGTATTCACTCTATAAGGTTCTATTTACATCGGCGGGTTTTGGGCGGCCGAATCCGAAGCAGGATCCGGTGGAAGTTGGCCCGATCCGAACGGAGCATCCGCTGGAAATGTAAGGTGTGCAGTCCCTGAAGCAGATGTATTCGAAGCCCCTGGGGCGAGAGTCTCTTTGGCCTGCGGGGCCAGGGTCTCTTGCTCCACCCCGGTGCCCCGAGCCCCAAAGTCGGGCACTTCTCTCCCCAACTCCTCGTAGAGCCACCCGAGGTCGAGGTTGGGGTGCTTCTTGTGGAAGGTTTGGCAGGTCAAGTCAATCGCTTGATTCATCGACGCTAGCCCCTCGGCTTCGAGTTTTTTTCGCCAAGGCTTGAAGTCTCTCAGGCTCCCCGCGAGTTGCCTCCTCAAAACCTCCGTCTCGAAATACTGCAATTCAACCCGAGACTTCAAGTTTGTGACCTCTAGGCTACACGCCAAGTGGGTAAACTCGAGGATGGCCAGTTGAAGCTCAAGTCCCTCCTTCTCTTTCAGCAACTCGGTCTCTCTGGCTTCCCATTGAGATCTCTCGGTCGCCAAAGCCGCCTCCGCCTTCTCCTGCTCCCACAGAGCAAATTCACTCTCCTTCTGGAGCTTCTTTATTTTGTTCGTCTCATCCCTCCGAGCATTTATTTCCTGCCATAGCTGAAAGCAGGACTGCAATTGAGAAAGAGTGTTAGCAATCAACATTTACAAGCATAAAGTAAAAATCAAGGTATTGCACTTACTATCAAACCCTATCTATACACAGAGTTCAGGGTATCTACACTCCCCTCCTGGCCTAGCTTGTCGACCACGCCTGGGGTTATACTTTGACCGGTGTCATTTATTAGGCCGAGGAGATGGGAAAAATGTTTCTGCTTCCGATCAGAGATGTCACCCATCATCAACTCAGCAATCTTGGTGACCCCGTATAAGTCATCCAGATTGGCTCTCAGGGTACCCGACCTCCCAAGTCTTACGTGTTTGGTGGCATCCTTGAGATCCCCCAAGGACCTCTTCTGCCCCTTGTCCGATGGCGGCTTGTCCACCATAGGCCCTTTGCCCTTGTTCAGGATCGTTATGGACATAGACTCGGAGTCAGAGTCCGAGGGCCCCTAGTTCCTTCTGAGTATCAGCTCCCCCCGACCCTGCTGCTTTTCAGAAGGGGTAGACCGCTGTGGAGAAACAGCAGTCGGATTCTCGGGTGTTTTCTTTTTGGCCAGTTTGCCCAGAGCGGCCAGGACTGATGGTTTTCCCGAAGACATCATGGACCCTATAAAGAGAACATTTGGGAAGTCAGACATGCATGATAGGAAATATGTATGTATTACAAACTCAGACATTCAGCGAAAAGTTATACTCTGGGCATAGTGCTTTTTAGTCAGTTGTACGACTGCTCTGATCGGGTAGGTTGTTATTAGACCTGATCCACGTAAGTGCATGTCCGAAAGTAGCAACTTTTGGTTTGGGGACTGGTCCCTAGCCTGCCTAATGATCTCGAGACTACGAGGGCTCGGTTCTGACTCCCCAGACCAAAAGAAAGGCTCCCTGAAGGCACCCGGGACAGACAGGTGCGGCTCGGAGTTTCAATTTCCCCCCACGAAGAACCACTTGGCCTTCCAGTCTTTATTGCTCGTGGGGTTCCCCCTTATGGGGTTGGATTTTCGGGGCCTCGACTGCAGGAATACCCACC
>JAVXUL010063779.1:0-10128 GCA_035590515.1 Trichilia minutiflora
TGAAGTGAGAAATTAAGAAAAAAATCAAAGAAAACACAAAAGTGGGGAGATGGGTTTGCATGATAGAGGAGAGAACGAAGAGAAAGAGAAAAAGAAGAAGAAATATGAGGGAACATGGACTCAGCTCCCTTTTATATAAAAATAAGGGTGAAATTATCTTTTTGTCCTTAAAAAATATAAAGGAGAAGCTTTTAGAATAAGGACAAAATCGTTATTTTACGTCGATTCGATCGAACGAATCGGGAAATTCATTTGAACGAATATGAATTCGGTCGAAAGAACTGGATTTTGATCGAACGACTCTGACACCTTTAAAGTCAGAGAGCTCTCCAATTTTTCATTCGAACGATCAGACATTCATCGAACAAAATGATCAATTCAATCGAACGAATTTGAGACCAAAATTTTTCAGAGAGTTCCTCCAAATTTTATCCGAATGATCCGCTTTTCGTTCGAATAAAATGTTCTATTCATTTGAATAAATTGCCCATTCGTTTGAACAAATCTGGGGCCAGAAATTCGTTTGAACGATTTGACCCATTCATTCGAACGAATTATACGTTTTCTTCTAAATCCTTCCCTTAATTGAAGAATATTATTGGGATCCTATTCAAAATAAAACTAAAATTTAATTTTATTGAGGTCCTTGTATTCACACCCTCAAAACTTCATCTTAAATAATTCAACTCTCATAATAATTACGAAATCACGCCCACATGCACACAAGGTACAGGATGGATGCAAATGCATAATCAGTAAAAGTGCAAAATTATAGTATGCTTATTATGTTAGATTTATTTTTAAGCAAGCCCAAAATATTTTTAATGAAAAAAGGTCAGGGATTAAATAGAGAGGCATTGAGTTTAAGTCCGAAAAATACCCTCTGAGCGCACAACAGATAGAAACAAAGGGATGGACATATTTTTGTCAGCATCCAAAGCCAGCAACCATAACCCTTGTAAGGAAGTTTTACGCTAATGTTAAGATGACCCTAGGTGGTAGAAGAGTGAGGGTCAGAGAAATAGATATAATTTTTTATTCGGAAGCAATTAATAGACTATCGAGAGTCCCAGAAGTTCAGGATGAGGTCTCTGAGATTTCTCAATCTCTCTTTCTCGAAATGATGAATGATGCTACTATGGGTAGCAAGTAGAGTGGACAAAGGTCAGAGGGGAGCCAGGCTATTTTAAAACTAGGTACCTTACCACTGAATTGAAGGTATGACATCTATTTATTTTTGCTAGACTCAGTCCCACTGGACACACCTTCAAGGTTAATAGGGAAAGGGCTTTTCTGTTACTTACCCTTTTTTCAAGGAAAAATATTAATGTTAGGGAGTGGATCTCTTTGAATATTAGGCATGGAGTAGATAGCCTAACAGTAGGCTTGTTTTTTCCCGCCATCATCATTGAATTGTTAGAAAAAAATGGGATGGATACCAAGTGTCAAGAAATTTTGCTCCCAAAGGCTCTTATGGATGCAAGTGCTATTGAAAGGATGTTAGCCATTAAAGGAAAGCAAAAGGAGAACCAGCAATAGCAACAGCAACACCAACAATCACCATCGCAACAATAACGCCAACAGTCATCAGCCTCACACCAACTAGAAAAACAGAGCTCTTATTCACAACTAGTTAGTGAAGCTGTTTTTAGAGAAGAAATGGAAAAGATGCATAGACGACTACTTAGATATCAACAACATTCAGTTCGTTATATGAAGCATTGATTAGCATTCTTTTTCAAGTTTATAGCCATATAAAGTTAGACACATAGTGGTTTCCAACTATCCCATCCATTCCATCTTCTAATTCTAAGGATAAAGAAAAGTACCCTGTGACAGTAGAAGCAGCAAGAAGAGGAGCTGATGATGATAATGGTCACTCAAACTAGGAGGCGAACTTACTCTCGCTTCCCAGGTATTCTTTCATAGATCCTTTAGTTATTTTTGTTTTGCATCGAGGGCGATGCAAACTTTTAAGTTTGGGGGAGCATTGAGTGATCATTTAGATTTCTTTTGGTTTATTTATGGAATTTGGGCTATATATGAGAAAAGATAAAACTTATGTTTTTAATGTGTTTTTTTTTTAAGTTTATCTTGTGTTAAATGGTGAATTAGTCTTTTGTTTTATTTTTATGTTATGTGTTTTGCAGTTTTGTTAAAATGTGTGTGCATGTGTGTGTGCAGTCTGTTGTAGGAATTTCAAGTGTCCTTTTTATTGATATTATGAATCTTGAGTTGGTTGGTTGTATTGTAATGAAGAGTGCATTTTTCAACTAGGTAATTTTTATGCATGCCTTATGAAAGTTATTAAAATTTATAGTTGAGGATAGTCAACCAAATCGTGCAAACTCATCGTATACTTTGACTGAAAAGATGGAATGAAATTTTATTACTAAAAATTTTTTTAAAAAAAGACAGAAGAAGAAGATTCAATCTACTCTGCTATTTTAAAGTGCCTAGTAACTGGGGGTTGGCACTAAAGCATAAGACACTCACATAAAACAGTATTTAAAAATAAGAGTATGCAAAATACTTTAGGTTTTTTAATAAGTTGACAATCGGGGGTACGTATTTCGGAGATGGGTATATTCGCATATTGAGACTGAATTAGAGCCTAAAAACGAGTATAAATCAGAAATAAAATAATTGTTCTAATCCATTGTTCTGCTAATAATTGTATCAAAGAGTGGGATGAGAAATTTGAAAAGGTATAACTGTCCTTGATTATAAATTTGTGTAATGAGTTCAGAGGCATTTCTTTTGTTAATCAATATAACTTAATGCATGATTGATTACACAGAAAAATCCTTTGTAACTTTTGAATTAGGTATCAATGATTTGGACACTTGTTATTTTTAGTTTGGATTGGACAGAAGTTGATTATGCTTGATTGATTTTGGGAGTGTTTGTGTTGTTTTTAGTTGTGTGATTTGCTCGGGACTAGCAAATGCTAAGTTTGGTGGAGTTTGATCTCTTGATTTCTATTAAGTTATTTTCACTTAGTTGTTGTTATTTTTATGTGAATTCAGGTGTGTTTTTATGTTTTTGTGAGTTTTAAGTGTGTGTAGATTGCAAGAGAAAAGTTTGATGAAGTAAGCATGGTTTTAATAGCAGAATAGTTTTTAGCCAAGTCTTCCTAATGTAGAGGATTTTGGAGGTAGTTTTCCTGATGTAGTGGGTCTTGAAAGCTATTTTCCCTGATGCATCAAGGTATACTTCGATGTAGCGAAAATAGGTGTTTGATGTAGCAAACTATCTTCGATGCAGCAAAAGTCAGAGCAAATTCCCGCAACATCGGACACCTAGCACTGATGCAATGAGATAATTCTCGTTGCATTAGCGTTAGGTGTCCGATGTAGCGGGAATTTGCTCGATGCAGCGAAAAAGTAAAATTTTTCTACACATGTCTGAATTCAATTATTTTATTATAAATAGAACGTCTAAGGTTTCGTACAAGAGGAAGACAGACGCCAACATCCTTGGAGGAGAGAGAAACATCATTTATTACATGAAATCCAAGAAAAAAAGAAGAAGAAAGGGAAGAGAAAGGAAGCAGAAAAACTAGTCTTGAAAGAGACAAGACCTTAATCTTTAGTTTGTTGTTTTTCATTCTTTTTCTTCTGCATCTTAATATTTACATCCTTTGTATTTCTTGTGTTGTTACCGAATATAATAAGTGGCTAAATCATTTCATGCTTAGAGGCTATAAGAAACTCTTGCAAACTACATTTGAACATTTGTTTTGGATTAATAAAATTTTATTATAAATCTATTTGTGTACCTTGTGTTTAATGCTTTTATTTTAACTGCTTATTAAAATAGATGTATTTAGATGTGTATTTTCTAGACTTGAAAAAATGAGAAATATGTGCATTCAAATGAAGGAATCACAACTTAGGAGTTAATACATTGAAAAATGGTTAATAACTAAGTAGTTAAGTTAGGTTAGGTCTTAATGAGTGGTTATTTGAATTTGATTGAATAGGAATATTAGTTAAGTTTATTAATAACATAGTTTCATTAGTGTCTCAAAAGAGGGAATGAAATGATATCAGAACCTAAGCTAATGAATTTCTTTAAAATTAGTTATGATAATACATTTGGATGAATATAGTAAACAAGAGTGAATTCAAACCCCTTTAACCCATTATATTTACAGTAATCTCCTCATTATATAGTATATTTTAGTTTTTTAGGTAGTTATTAAAATTATTTTATTCTTTTATTAGTTTAAATAATATTTAATAATTATAAATATAGTAATTAACTTGTTGATAAATTTTAATCCTCATGAAACGATACTTTATTTTCATTTTATTATAAAATTCAATACCGTGCACTTACAATTTTTGTATTTATATTTATGTGTTAATAGATACACTGCAACAACTTTCTTCTCCAACTTGTAACCATGGTCTCTTCCTCTTTTCCTTTCCTCTTTGGTGCAAAAATCAACCTCAGGCTATGACAACTTCAATCCTCCTTAAAAGGAACTCTAAGGCTTGATTATGTAGCGAGAACTTGAATTAGGTTGGGTTTCGAGGCTTTAAAAACAAAAACAAAAACAAAAACCTAAAATGGGCCCCATCGGGCTGTATTGTTGAAATGGGCGCCTCAGTGTTGATCTAAAAACCAAACCAGCACCGTGGCGCTAGTTTTAAGCGCTCGGGCACTATAGGTTCTGATTTCTTTAAGGTTTCTGCTCTGTAGTTCAGCCTTCACAACAGTGACTGAAAGTACAATAATTTCTTCCACAGACTTCTGATTTACGAACTATAAAATTTTGCAAAAATTAACCATCCAATACTCTTCATGCATATGTATCTTATCATCTGGTTTTTTCTAGATTAGTATATTTTATTTATTCTTTTCAACTGATTTGCACAATCATTCTAGATGATATAATGCTAAAGATTCTAACTTTCGGCCTTTTTTTTTAACTTTTTTTTTAATCTTTGAGCTTGCTTTCAAGTTTGCAACATTCTAGCTTAATCTTTAACTTCAAATTTGAGCTTTAATCCACGTAGAAACTATCAAAATCTGTCTCCAAGTGTCATTAACATTCCTTAGGGTGCAAAACAAATTAAAAAAAAAAAAACCTTGTAACTTTTACAAAGAATGTAACAAAAAATTCAGTTCATAGTATCCCATTATGCATGCACAAACTCTTCATCAAGCTGCAAGTAGAACTTCTAAGAAATATTGTCAAATTCAGTACTTCTTCAATTATATCCGGATATGTATGTGCAGCATGTTATTCATATCTTAAATGTTTCTTATAAGAAGTTGGTAGATTATTTATTATTCAGAAGAAAAGAAAGAAAAGAAATTATAGTATTGATAAGAAGATTGAATAAAAACAATCAGGCGAACTTTAGAGGTAGAGATATCATAATTGAAAGTTTTAAAATATTTAAAGGAGGAGATATCAAAATTATTATTATCAAACAAGCTTTCAAAATAAATACCACAATTTTCTAACTTTAACCAATCAAACAAAGCTCTTCTCTACCCCTATATTTTCATTTAAAAATTAATATGAACACACACACACACATAGGAATAGAAATAATAATCTCTTAAAATTATATGTATATAATTACAGTGTATTAATTATGCACTAATTATATTTGTTAAATTAATTTTTAATTATTAAAAATATCCAAATCTAATAGCTAATAATAAATATAAAAATAGTGTAATTTTAAGGTGTCATTACTTCTGTCCCACATATATATATTATTTGTATTTTTAAGTTTTTACTTATAATTCTCAATTTTTTAAAATGTTTATATACAATTAAAAAATAAAAATACTATAAAAATTAAATGTTTAAACAAAAAATTTGAAAATTATATATCTCTGACGCATGCATACGGACTATATGTGACGTAGTTTTCCCTTACGTTTGAAAGATTTTAAGAAATGCCAACACTATCGCCTTTCCTTTCATTATTCTTGTCATCAATGTTTTCTAAAAAGTTGGTAGGTGGTTCATGTCAACAATTAATCTTCTATCCATTGTTCATATCATTAGCGTTTTGGAAAAAGTTGGTGGCTTGTTCATGTCAACAATTAATCGACGGAAAGAAATTAAACGAGCAGAAAACGAGTTCTGTGAATCAACGGAGGAAAGGAATGAGCTAATAAATTTTTAAGATAGAACTATCTATTATATATCCAATAAAACTCTTGAACATGTTCAATTCCCCCAAATTTTTGTGTGGTAAATGATAAGATATTTAGACCAAAACGACAAATATTGATCTTCTATTGATAACTGCAATTGTCAAAAGAACACAACTTTTAGCCCATTTAGATAAAATTTTTATGATCTTTTATTAATATATTCTCAAACAACTACGTCGGGATATATATATATATTGTTGAAGAGCTTGCTTGTTCCAAGGGTTGGACGACTGTTGTTTGGTTAGGATGTGATTTGATGTTAGTTATACATGTCCTCAAAATAAGCTACTAAAATTTCTACGGTCTCTTCACAATAGGTGGTTGACTTGTTGTCTTTTGGCTTTTCGTGTGAATTTTCACTTTACTCGCACTTTCAAGGAGAATAATAGTACTCTTGCAAATGTAGATGTACAATGTGCTGCTTTTACTTCGTTGGAAAACACTCCTTCAGCAATCTTGTCTCTTCTTTTTAAGGATACCAATGATTTTTCAATTGATAAGTTTTCTTGATTTTTCTATTATGTTTCCTTGCATTTATTGTTTACATTTACTCCTTTATTGTGTTAGCTTTATGCATATTTTGAGGAGTAAGGCTCATTGCATCCTTTGAATTCTTTTATTTAAAACTTCTTCCTCGTTCTATTGAGATTATATTTATATAGAGAGAGTCTGTAGCTTCATGAGAGAATTGTTTATATTTTCCTGTTTGAGAGTTCCTTTTACTTCAAGTGGGAACTAATAAGCGTAACTAATTAATTAAGAACTTGAAGTATACTGTTTCGTTTAGGTAAAGACCAATTTTCATGAAGGCGTGTGAGATTTTAAATTTTCAAGAAACTAATTAAGATTTCAAAAGCCTATTCACACACTACAAATGTATATGGAGAATGAAACTGATTGCATTTCCGCCAGTGCTCGAGGACGCAGAGAGTTGCAATTAGACCTTTTAAGAAATGTCATCTTCAATGCTTGTTCATTTCATATCCGTGTACAACAGATGGTAAAATGTTCATTCATCAACAACCAACGAAATAAACCAGGCAGAAATCGATCAATTTCTGTGGATCAATGGAGGAGATGAATGCGCTGATAAATTTCAATGAGAACTCTTTGAAGGAGAGAAGACCATACCTTTAGGATGTGTTGACCAATCCCGATAAATTTTGTTGGTAATGATAAGGTCCTGGAGGAGAAAATATTAGACCAAATGGCATATGATCATTAATTGCTGAATGTGAATTTGAAAACAACTTCAGATAAAATTTCTTGTAACCTGGTCGGGGTAATGGAAGCAAACTTCTTTTTTTTGTTTAATACTAAGATTCGATAAACCTTTGCGTTGATGATCATGGCATTGACGTCCTTATTTAACTAAAATTCATTGAAACTCAGAAATTAATTGAAGATTTTAGAGGATAGAAAACCAGAATTAGTTAATCCTCAAGTAAGGTTAGTTTGGAGATGAAAAAATGTAAGCTGAGAATTTCAAGTGTGTTTGATTTTTGTCACATATTAACTCTTAATGTCGAAACAAAACAAACGTAGAAATACAAGTGAAATTAAGAGCCAAACGGAATTAAATTGATATCAGTTACAGAAAACTAAAGCAAATTGTTGGACTTACTAATGTCAAGTGCTTCTTACTACTATTTAAATTTTTGGGTTGGTCAAGTAATTTCAAATTTCAATCAACGGTGCACTTGTTATGTTATTCCGAATGATTGAAATGACCACGAAACATTTGATTCTTTGGTGGGTTGAGATTGCAAGTCTTCTCGATGATTTGAATAAAGCTGCAATTTAGAATTTTCAGGATATTGTTCCGTTATTATGTATCGAATATAGTGGCTCCATTTTCATTCATTCTTCACCGACATCCAAGCTGTAGAGTATTGCAAGTTGCAAGAAGGGAAAGCTAAAAGAAAACAACTGCTTGTAAGGAATCCTGGACTGAATCAACAAATTATGTGATTGGGAAACAAGCTTTGGAAAGGAGTCCACACATTATGCCCAATGGAGTTTGTCTTCTAATGCTTTTTGTCTTCTATTGCTTTAGCACTCAACAAAAGAAACCAAATCCAAAATCCAGTACCTGAAATGAACGGGCAGTTGCAATTTTGAGGCATTAAGAGAGAATGTAAAAATCTGTAATGTCCATGATCTTATTAGACAACAAGAAATTGTTCTTGTAACACAAATAGAAACAATGGCAGCATATAATTGTTGAGGTGTGAAAGGTTTTAACATTGTTTTGAAGCTAAAATGAACCTAATTGGTTGTGAACACATTGCCGAGTTGAAAACTGTTTCTTCCCAAATAATATATCCTAATGCAGTAAAGTTTGAACTCTGAAGGCAGAATACAGCATGCTGGCAGAGGAAGGGAAAAGAAAACCGAAATTGGCACATATCGTTCGTTTGTAACCATCCCATCTGGGATTTGACATTTTGAAATAACATATACCTCACAACAATGTGAAGTTGCTGATGGGGAGTAATCTGCACTACATTTGATTCTTGGATGTGCAATAATTTATGTATCAACTAGAAGAGATTTAAACATGACCACGAAAAATTAGCAAAAACAGAACAATGAGGTGTAACAGGGCTACTATGGCATAAAATCAAGGACAATTTTACACAAATAATATAGCAAATATATGTTTAACTTAGCAAACTCAAAGTAGATTCACCAGCAAAGATAAATAACCAAACAACGTCAAGTTGTTATATTCTGATTTGAATCAAACAGATTAAGCCAGCAAAATATTCAAATAAAAGTACTGTGATCATATTAAGATTGCTAAGTACGGAATCAAATGTTCCAAAAATCAATGTTTAAGTTTATATTTTTATGTTAATCGTCATGGAAAAAATTATCTAAGGTTTATCGAAGGCAGTTATACAAAAATCTATTAAGCAACCAAAGAAACCGAGTTCTCAGAGAAGACGCTATCAACACATGCTTGGAGGCAAGACAAGTCGAATCATAGTAATTAAGCTAATGATTCCTGTAAAGCTAATACATGCTTGGACTAGAATATTAACATACCAAGTGGCCATTAGTATATGTAACTCCAAACAAATTCCCTTACACATCTAGCAAGCAAGTTTAGCATCTCAATTTAGGACAATATCTTTATTCACTAAATATTTGAAGATCAATTTCATTATACATATCACTACTCCCAATACCTCAAAACATTTTACTCCATCAAAACAACTTCCAACTAAATTGAATTAGCTACCGATTTAGCCAAGGCAGATTCACTAGGTATCCAAGCATCCAAGTTCAATCAAGAGAATTCCCAACTTAGACAATGTATCAGTTCCCACATTACATTGACCAAAATGCCAATTAATCCTTTCTTATCACATTAGTGAACTACTATTAAAATGCCATGCCAACTTTCAATGCAAGGCCGGTTGCATCCAACAACCACAGTTAGCTAAAAATTATTATCGAAGACGAACAAATTGCAGTTGGACTCAACCAAATTTCAGTCACCAATATCATGAAAAATTTCTCACACAAAAGATTACTAAGTTTTATCATTGCAATGCAATACACATACATTAACATAAATAAAACAAGTTCTAGCGCCAAAAGGCATAAATAGAAGTGGAAATGTAAACCAACAGAGCAGAAGAAACCAAAACAACCAATACAACAACAGTATGAACAGTGGATTTGCTTCCACAAGACAACATTCCCAACCGAATCTCGATAACATTGATAATTGATAGCATCAAAAACAGGCAGCCCATCACCGAACCAATAGCTGAACCCATCATACCAAACCTCAAAACCTTCAAATTAATGTGGGCCCGAAACGCTTCATCAACATCTTTGCTGTTCATCAAATTAATGGCCAGTTTTAAACCCTGAGCAACTAAAGACGAGAACAAAAAGAAACTGAACGAGACAACCTCGAAAACC
>JAVXUL010063801.1:0-10128 GCA_035590515.1 Trichilia minutiflora
GATAATCAAAATTATCAAATTTAAATATGTAATTTATAATAAATTACACACATGTATCACATTAGGGGTAAAATGATCATTTTGCACTAAATAAAACTATTTCATTTATTTTTAACCATTTTACCTTAAAATCAAATTTTAACATATTTGATAATCATTATTTCAAATTTGGTAAGTTATTTACATTAAATAACCTTAGGATATCATTATATCATCTCTTTAATATATATAACCATTATATGTATCGATTTCGATCTTTTCAATATTATCATGATGGTGCTAGCCCTCTCCTGATAATATTTTATCGCTCTCTCATGTGAAGAAGTATTTGAGGATCTTGGTGGGCCATGAAGGTTCACCGTGACTTACCCGTGAACTTATGCCGAACATTTCGACTCCGAATATTTCAATTGCTCAACGACTATGGTTAGTATCTAGCAATGTGCCATAGTCCCCAAGTCACAATAAAAAAGTATCTTCATCAAACCTTTCATCGATTACACGTAACGTGTGAGTAATATCCTTCCGTCATCGTATCTAAATCAAGATAAAGGTTCATGGACTGTCAAAAGGCTAATCTCAATTCTCATTCGAATCATCGATCATATGTCAATATTATACTATGACCATAGACTTATAATCAAGACATTATATTGACATTCGATTAGAAACTTGACTTAGACTAAGGCAACGGGAATTCTCACCCTCCTCTTGACTGTCAATCGAACACCTATATGAACAAAGTATACCCAAATCGACTTTTTGTATAAGGCATGATTAGCCTTGTACATATACACTATATAAAATATACCCATCCATACAGAGTTCGATTCCAGACATCTGAGGTCATAGGATTACATCGTACACTATTACAATCTATCGATAAATCATTGACTATATGCACACCATATGATTCATCAATATTCAATCCTGTTCGATAAATAGTTCATCAATTATAAATCCACATTAATGCCCTTATGATGATACTTATATTGTCAGCCTACATATATTATCATATAATATCATTAGGTGATAACTAGTATGCCTACTGTATGATATAGTTACCCATTCAACATCACGTACGTAGAAAATGATTTGATAATTTATTTAATAAGTAAATAAAATTATTCGAATAATTTACATACATTCAATATTTATTTGTATGAAAAATAAAGAAAGGAGCTAATGTATGTAAATAAAGAATAATTTCTTTTATTAATAAATATAAAGTTTATACAAGATCATAAGCCTTAAAATCGACAACCCGAATGATTTTTAGGGCATATACACTAGCAAAGTCAAGCATAGTTAATATATGAACGGGCAATGTAGCCCTATTATGTATTTTTGAGGAATCATAAGCTATGTAAATGTATTGATATATGTTTATGAGTTATGTATGTATATTTATAAACATTAATCCCATTTCACAGTTTAAATGCTTTGAGTCCATTATTATGCTTTAAATTATTAATTGAGTGGTTATTTATCATGTGTATATGTATAATCCATATATAATAGATAATGAATGTTATTTATGTCAGTAAGAGGCTTAGGAAATAGGACAAGCCTTGTCTCGGACTGGTCATAATCTAGGAATTTTAGTTTATGACAAAGAAGGTATCAGAGCATGGTCTAGAGGTTAATGACTCTATCGCGAGACCTTATATGCTATATTTCAGGATACTAGCATGCAAGGAATGGCCCTTCCTATATTTACTCTATATGGGTGCCCTCAGATTTTTTTGTTATATAGATATGACACTACTTATAGCCAAATTATTTTACTTGACTTTGATTTTAGATAATTTTGATAGTGCTAGTAAGTAAGAGCAAAGCGAGCCTATAGTTAACTTGATTATATGGGTTTATGTGTCTTATTGATGAAGGTGAATTGAAATCAAGGTGTAAGAAGGCACAAAAATAATTGACAACTTGTCAATGATAGGTCAGTTAGTAGATACAATAATGATTACAGTAAAAATAGGTTATGTTTATACGAGAGCTTAAGAGTATTGAATAAGAGTACCGAATAAGCTAAGATTAGTCGCAAAAACTAATCAAAAGAGATGGAAAGATCTATTATCTATTACTTCGAAAGATGCAAGTGTAGAAATCAAAATTGGAATAGCTAGTAAGATTAAGGAGGATCGACTAGTTAGCAAAGAATGGTGGATTAATGAGCAAGATCATTAGATATAGATTGTATGAATACCAAATAGGAGCACAAAATTTTTAGATATTTCAGTTATGTTAGCATAAAAAGGATTATGAGCATGGTTTTGTGCATAATGAATTAACACAAATGATTTTGATAAGCATACTAATAATTTTTTATTATACATATGAATTAAAGCATGTATGAGCTAATATTTAGATTTGAGTTATATATATGACATAGAGTTATAGTATATACGTATGTATTACATGTATGAGTTAGCATGTAGGTATGATATGAATGTATGTATAATATGTATAAGTTAGCATATATGTATAACATGTGTATGAAATGAGATACATATATGTATGTGAATATGTAATAAATGAATTTAGATGAGATAACGGTATGTCTATGTTAGTATGGCTAGAAGCCAAGGTATTATGCTTGATGAAATATGGTTGAATGGTCAATGTTGTAAATATAAGACGACACAACCAGTGAGTCAGCAGATTTCAGTGGTTAGATTATAGTTTTATGAGTTATTATAGTTATTTTAAATCTTGTAGATTGATTTCAGTAATGTTAAATTTTGTTTATAGCACATTCTATAGGCATTATGTTTATTTAGTTAGGACAGTAATGTCCTCTCCTAACAAATAATCATAAGTAAGATATTCTAAAATACATGTATTTGATACTAGGGAAAGAGAACTACCATATATGTATGCATAGACAAAAATGTTATAGTGGCATTTATGTGTGTGTGTGTGTGTGTGTGTGTATATATATTGTCACCTTGTTTTATAGCATAGAACAAAGAGGTATACAAATAAAGTAGTATAAGGAATTAGAATGAAAGGTTGAGTAAGAAATATGTTAGCCTATGTATGATTAAGGAATGTTAGTTAACTAGCACTTTAGTTAGTTTATTGCAAGCATTGCTGTAATGTATAGAAATAGACAGAAATATTTTAGTTATGCTCTGAATATTTATATATGTATAACAACATTTAGATATAGTTAGAATGGTTCTAAGATATAGATAGTAGTAGATTTAAAAGTAGAATAAAGCAAGTTTGATCTATTTAAATTACCCGAACAAGTTTAGTTTGAGATAGTTTCATAAAGACTTGGTAAACAACGAATTCTTTAACAGTAAAAAGCCATGACATCAGAGGAGACAACATGAATCTCTCACAATAAATGTTATGAGGTAACACTATCAAGACCATTAGTTTAATTGAGAATTTGATGATTTCACGAGACTACAGATTCCTCAATAATTAACTTAGGGCAAGATTCATGGAAGAATTTTTTATAAGGAGGGGTAAATATAATATCTCTTCTTTTTTTTTCTCGACGGTATTTTATGAAAGATATTTTTTTCCATTTTCAAAAGTGTCAAAGTGCTAACAGTTGAGTTACTAACTTTGTACTGGTGTTTAATAAGTGAGTTGAGAAGATTTGGGTGAAGATTAGTTGAGCTAGAAAATTTTTCCCTCAAGGTCTTAATTGCGCACCTGAGTTTTAAACATAATTTTCTGTTGATCGAAAAATCTAATTGATGAGCTGCTTGTTTCTAATTAAAGAGGACTTAGATACAAATTTATAAAAATAAATTTAAGTCAAACCTGAGGTCATATGAGAGAGAATCAAAGTCAAGAACAGAGTAAGTCGCTATTGGATTTCTTATGTGGATACCTAAACTACCAAGCTAAATTTAGTTGATCGGGATAGATTTTTGATACAAGGTATGTTTTTAATCAAAGAGAAAAGAAAGACAATTATATAAAAAGAAACATAAGTGAAATCAGACTCTGTATGAGAGAGAAATTAGTGTTGAAAGTAGATTGAATATTTAAATGATATTTTTCAAGAGCTTGAGTAATATTTCGCGTTGGACTTGGTTGATATTTTGCAGGTTTAGAAACCTTACTTGAGAGTTCTGATATCCTAACCAAAAAAAATGAAAATTTTGGCAAAAGTATTGATACCTTTGGCAAAAGTATCCAAACCTTTTGTGGGAATTCTTTACAGATATGTCCTTGAGCATTTAAAAACCATTTTTAGGCTTTTTAACTCATTTCTTTTTTATTTCCTTTAATTTTTCAAGGGCAAATGAGTTGTTTACTCATCAATTAATATTGTATTTATATGATTAAAATGCAAAATCACATAATGTTTTTCTTCTCTATCTCCCATATGCTTTCTCCCTACTTCTTTCATTTTTCATGATTTCTCCATCAATTAAATGCATTCTTTTTGCTATAAATCACAACCTCTTACCATCCTCATCATTCTATACATGTCATTTGATCAACTTGGTGGCAAAATAAGCCCAGAATGAGATTTGGGTACTGTTTATGATTTGGGAATTTTTGTAATTTTTCAATTTTAAAGTAATTATAGGTTAAATTAAACCTCCGATAAGGCCTTTAACACCATTACATTGTTGATTTCATTGTTAGTTTGATTATACGATATTTATATGCTTGGGTTTTACTGTACACATTTATGAATTTTACGAATTTTAGTTGCTTCACCTGAATATGCTTAGGATGTTGTATGCATGATTATAGTGTAGTCATTTGCGAGAAATGAAGTTTTGTAATGTGTAATGAATAGTGGTAGTAAATGTAACGTGATTGAATTTTTCATACTTCAGTCGTTAGAGGGTAAATTGTGAGAATTCGAATTTGAGCAGGTTTAGTCGCATAATAAGAGTCATTTTTAATTTCGTTTGTCATATGGTGATTGTCCTAACAATTTTTTTGTAAAATTATATTATAGATATTTTGAAGAGGGTATTGCCCCGCTTACGTTGATTTGGTTTCGTTCTTACTTTTGCAACAAGCTAAGTGAGTGGATTTGACTATATTTCTTTAAATTATTTTTAAAAAGTTAAGGTTATATGTATATACATTTTAAAATTGATTAGATATGATTATTTTCATTTATGTTTCATAAAAATTATAGTTACTTGTATATATGTTTGTGTGTGTGTGTATGGAATTAAAATAAGAGAATTTTGAGAATGAGTTATGCATGTGAGTATGAGCTAGTATAATTTGTTTGTAATTTCAACAAGTATATTTAGATTTATATGTATACGTATACAAAGTTAGGAATGTTATAATATGTTATGAGTAAATGAAAGCAATTGTACATTTGTGGTATTAATGAGAGCATTAAGGAAGTTTTAGGATAGGGAATATTTATAAATGGTATATATATATATATATATATACACACACATATTTATAAATTTAAAATTACAAGATAGTATCTATAAGTTAGTGAGATGGGAAAATGAAGTAGCCTAGAATGTATATTGATTTATTATGATTAGGCAAGCATTACAAGATAGAGTTATTATCTATATTAGTATGATGAGACTAGTAAAGCCCTATGAATTAGATTAAGAAAGTATGCTAATACACAATAAACAAAAAACCATTAAGACTTGGTTCTTGTGCATATATTTTTATGATATGATTAGAGTAATATTATGTGATAAACTAAAAAGTGTATGGTGATGTATGATTCAAAAATATTCTATGAGACAAGTATTACACAGATGAGATGAGTATTGTATGTATATGATGAGATGTTATGTGTATGAATTTTCATATGATTAAACTGTATGATGGAATGGTTATTGTATCTATACTACAATTGCATGCATATGCATGTGCCATTGTATCATACGCATTACATATACATATACATATACACATATACATGATATATAGATGTAAATGCAATGATGTTAATGATGCTTGTATACAACTTTGTCCCTCTAGACCATTATATTAATTCATATGTTACAGGTGTTCATGATACATTTATATATATATATATATATATATATATATATATGATTGACATGATGATTGATATGATTAACATGTGTCTGTAGCTAGTTGTTTAATTATGTATTTATTTTATTTGATATTTTTACTTATGTTTTATCTAGTCACTAAGTCTTTCTAGAAA
Organism: Trichilia minutiflora; assembly: GCA_035590515.1. NCBI lineage: Eukaryota > Viridiplantae > Streptophyta > Magnoliopsida > Sapindales > Meliaceae > Trichilia > Trichilia minutiflora. Next base: position 6,158 of record JAVXUL010063801.1, read on the forward strand.
CTTACCTGCAACTCCCCTCAATCATACTACAGTTTTACAGGTACCTTAGCATTGTATGGAAGGCAGACAAGTGAAGCAAGATATTAAGATACAATTAATATAGTTGGGTGCAGTCATGTATAGTCAGTCTGTGAACATGCAATATAGCTATATTATCTATTTTGAGAAACCAGTAGCTATGTAAATATATTAATATATGTTTATAAGTTATGTATGTATGTTACGGACATTAAGTTCTATTTCTCAATTTAAATGGTCTAAGTCAATTGTACTGTATTACATTATTAGTTGAGTGGTTAAGTGTGTGTATATATATATATATAATCCATATATAATGGATAGTGAATGTCATTTATGTCAGTAAGAGGCTTAGGAGTTTGGGTTAGCCTTGTCTCCTGCTGGTTATAGTCTAGGGATCTTGGGCTTTGATAGTTGAAAACTTGGGAAAAGCGCCTAAATTTAAGGAAAAAAAAGAAAAAAAAACATTGCAAGATTAAAAACCTAAAAGGGCGACCTACGTAGAAATATACTTGGCTGAAAACCTAAAAGGATGGCTTAGCTAAAAAGAGAAGGGGTCTCCGATTAATAGCAAATTTAGAAAAGGGCAAACAATTAATTGTGTTGGACATAAAGGTGAAAAAACAAAATCAGTAATTTTAGGATGATGGAGGTTCAACGTATTTAGAAGAATAAAATGATATTATTCAAGAAAAATGGACAGCTTATTCGTCCTAAGTTATAATTTTTCCATCCCTTTGATTTTGTTCCCTCATCTCTAAACTTTGAAAACATCTCTATTTCAATTTTTATTCTTTGTTCATATATTCAATGTTGTTAGGTTGAAACATATGTGCTTTACAAATTAAACTCTATTAAAATTAAAGAATACAAAATAAATATTTTTGACACTCTTTTAACTTTGAATTGGAAGTTTTAAGATATTTTAGAATAGGTTCAGAAATCTAGACGAAATTCTTAAGTTGAAAATGGTTAATGCAAATCAAAGAAGCTATAAATGAAGTCTCATTCATCTTGTCCTTTCAGATGTAGTTAAATGCAAGTTTAATTATTCATCTTGTCTTTTCAAATATAGACAGACAAAGTCTCAATCGTCTCATCTTTTTAGACATAGAAGCAATTTTAATTAATTTTGTCTTATGTTTTTAGATATAGTTAGATGCAATTTTAATCATTTGTCTTGTCATTTTAGATGTAAATAGACAAAGTCTCATTCATCTTGTCTTTTTATATATAGTTAGATGTAGTTTTAATCATTTGTATCGTCTTTTTAGGCCAAGATAAATGAAATTTCATTTTATTCATCTCATCTTTTTAGATGGAGTTAGACATACCTTTTATTTTTATTCGTCTCATCTTTTCAAATGTAGTATAGACGTAGCCTTTCAATTTTATCTTATCTTTTCATACATAGTTAGCCACAATTTCAATTAATTTTGTCTCATCTGTTTAAACATAGTTAGACTTAATCTTATTTTATTCATCTCATCTTTTTAGACATAGTATAGACATATCTTTTCAATTTTGTCTCGTTTTTGCAGACCTTGTTCTAGTTGTTTGTCTTTGTCTTTTCAAATGCATTAGACATATCATATTTCATTGTCTTATCTATTTGGACATAGTTAGATGTAACTTTTCTATTATCTTGTTCTTTTAGATATAGTATAGATGTAATTTTAATTTTATCTCGTCTTTTTTGATGTAGATAGAAGCAATTTTATTCATTCGTCTTGTCCTTTTGAATGTAGAATAAACATAGTTTTTATTTTTATCTCGCTCTTTTAAACGTAAATAGATGTAGTTTCACTAATTTATCTTGTCTTTAGATGCAATTTCAAATTAGCTTTGTCTCATCTTTTCAGATGCAGTTAGATGCAATTTCAATCATTCGTCTTATTTTTCAGGTGTAGATAGATGAAGTTTCATTCATCTCATCTTTTTAGGCGTAGTTACATGTAGTTTTAATCAAATTTATCTCATCTTCTTGGACGAAATATAGAAGTAGCTTTTTTGTCTCACCTTGGCAGACACGGTTAGACATAATCTCAATCATTCGTCTTCATCTTTTTAGACACAATTAGATGTTGTGTTATTTTATTGTCTCATTTGTTCAGACATAATTAGATGTAACTTTTTCGTTTTCTCGTTCTTTCGGACATAGTATAGATGCAACCTTTATTTCATTCGTATCATCCTTTCTAGACATATTAGGATGCAGTTTCACAATTTAGTTTTAATTCATTTGTTTATCTTTTCAAAGCTAATCGTAGGTTATCTTCCACAAATATAGTTTCATCCAGTGCACATTCACCAATCACCAATGAAATGCCCAACAGCGAAAATTTTCCAGTAAATACCCTTGATTACAGTTACTTTTAAAACAAAATTAGGCTATTCTTTTATCTTTATTTTTTCTTCTGTGAAAAGAAAAGTAAAAAAAAAAGGCAACTTTCATTACCCTAATTTAGTTTTATTGAAAAATAATAAAAGAATAAGAAGTTATGAAAAATGGAATTTAAAAAAAAGTGGGGAGTTATGGAAAGTAGGGAGTTGAGTTTCTACCTACGAAAAAGAGGATTGTTAGAGAGAAGAAGAGGGAGACTTATGCAAAGGAAAAAGAGATTTAAGCAGAGAGAAAAGGGGATATGCCAAAAAAAAAAAAAGGAGAGAAGACGTATACAAAGAAAAAAAAAAAAGAAGGTGAGATACGAAAAAGGAAAAAAAGGAGAGAAATAGACAAAAAAAAAAAAAAGAAAGTAGGAAAGAAGGGAAAATCCGTGGATACACAAAAAAGAGCAGGGAAGATACATGAATAAGTGAAAAAAGGAGAAAAAATAGGTATTTATTTTTACCTATAGAATTAATTTTAATTATGTTTATCTCTTTATTTATTTATTTTTATTTTTGAGTAAATTAAAATGAATATAGATAATATGTAAGAAATGGATGTAACCTTATTTTAGTTTTATTTTGATAATTTTAATTAAGTTTATTTTAATTAATTTTGAGTAGCTCCCAAATTTTAGAATTTCTTTTAATTTAATCTTAAATCTAAATTTAAATAGTTTTACACTTTGACTTAGATATTTATTAAGTTTGTAAATTAATCCAAGTTAATTTTATTTTTGATTTAGGCAAAATTTATGAAATATTTGTAGTTTAGCCCAAAGAATTAAACTTTAGATATTTATGAAATTGGCCTAAATCTTTAATATATTTATGAATTAGCTCAAAATTATTTTTATTTAATTTAAACATTAACAAAAAATTAAGGTAGGATATTTAGAATGCTTATTCTTATCTTTTGGTTATTTAACTGAAATAATAACTAATGTTAACCGAGATAGAGGTAGGACATCTAGGATGTCTACTCTCTCTTTTTGGTTAATAAAAATTTATTTAATGCAATTAAATCTTAATCAAATCGAAATAGGATATTTAGAATACCTATTTTTATTCTTGGTTAATCTTTAAAAATTAAATTAGTCAAAATAAGATAGGGTATTTAGAATTTTACTTTCTTTTTGATTAATTGAACTTTAATTAAATTTTCTTTATTTAATTGCATATATATGATAAGGTAGTACATTTAAGACATTTACTCTTATTCTTGGATCGATTAAAGTTTTTTTAAACTAAAGATTAAGATAGAACATTTAGGATGTCTATTATCTTCTTGGTTAATTAATTTTTTTAAGTAATTGGTCAAGATTAAAGTAGACATTGAAAATATTTACTCTTTTCTTAGTTAATTAATTTTTTCGCTAACTAAATAATGACTAAAATGATGTAGGATATCTACTCTAGTTTTTAGTTAATTATTTTAATTTAATCAAATTTTAATTAAGGTGAAGTAGGACATCTAAAATATCTACTCTTTTTTGGCTAATCAAATCTTTTTTTCAACCAAAACTTTAAAAGAGTTAATAAACAAAAATAGCAATAAAGTATTT
>JAVXUL010063812.1:0-10127 GCA_035590515.1 Trichilia minutiflora
GTATTTAAATTGTTTGAATACATATATATAAATGCCATAATGTTTTGTTATGTGTTTAATTTTGTTAAATGCATAAATATATATTTGATAAATATAAATGATTATCATTTGACTAAGTGTATGCATTTATATTTGATGTATATGTATGTATTTGTTACACATTATTGTTATATGCTTTATGACATGTTGATATTTGCTTAGATATATAAATATGTATAGAAATGTATATACATAAAAACAAAACATTAGGTATGATTTTGGATAAATTTGTTTTTTCTGATAATATTAGTAATTGTTGCTAATAAAATTGGTTTGGCACATTAATCATGTCAGTATAATAAGTTAGCTAGATCAGTAATCAGCTGCTTAAGTTTGACCAGTTAACGTTGTTCAACTAATTAATAATCTCTAACAAGCAAAATAAGGTTTTAATTTGACTAGTAATCTTTAGATATTCACACAACAAGATATGTATAATGGTTATACATGGGTTAACAATTAGTGAATTGTTACCAACATGCAATATGTAGGAAGCAAATAATATACATATGTATATAAGATATATATATGTGTATTAGTGATATGAAAATATTTATTCATCTAATGGATAAATACTTATAAATATTAAATTGTTTAATATTAATATATTTATTTTTGAAATAGATATATTGCATGTTGAGGCATATATATGACATGTGTATAATTGACATGCATAATGACTCCCTGTATAAAATTATTAAATCCTAATCTCCCATTGGTGGGATAACAACGAATTCTTTGACATAAACTTTGATATCCCAAGATTTCTAAAATGTGAGGGGTGTTGGGTTTATGGCATTGAACTCAATTATCTGGTTTTGGGGTGCGTATTTTCATCTTGACCAAGATTTCTATTATGTGAGGTTGGGATGAGAATAACATCTTTAGAAGCACAATGGTTGGATTTAACTGGCCTAGGGTGCCAAAATTTCTAAAATGTGAGGCATTCGAAGTTAGGATTAAACAAAGAATCAAATCTTATATGGAGATATAAAAGGAAAGGAGTTTCCTACTTATTAAAATTAATTGAGCAAGATTTCTATTATGTGAGGTTGATTAATTTTGATAAGACGTTGATTTCCCACTAATATTAAATATCCAACAAAACTTTTGGATCCTAACTTGGGGAGTATAAGATTCAAATTAAATAGTAGGAGCTAATATTATATTAACATTTAAAATAACTCTCAAAATATTTGAGTGTTATAAATCAAATAGTTTGATTTATGAATTACAAATCACAAACAAAAGTTTTCTGTTTCTCTTCAGTTCTCTTATAGATATATAATATATCTATAAATAAAATATTAGTAAACAACGTTCTTATAAATATCTTAGATAATTTTGACGGGTTTATTTTCAGAATTTGCTTTAAAAATTGAGAACTATTCTTGATTTCAGAAAATTTGGCGATGTCTCGGTAGCTCAAATGCCAATAGAGTTTAATTAGAATGCTTTTTTTGAAGAGCATATTATATTAAACCAATGGCATATGCATAATCGACGAATATGAGATTATTTGATAATCTTAATGAATTGAGAGCTACAAACTGTAAATGAGAATGTCTCAAGTGTTTGTTGGCATATTTCTTATTTTCAAGAGTTGTACGATGATACTTCTCAAGTTGTCGATTATATGTTGTGTGCTTCTTTCCTTAGTATAAGACTAAGAGAAAGATTTCATCAGATGATTATATCATTGAGATGCTTAATATCATCCAGTGCTTAGACATTTCATATGTGGTTATGAGAAACCACTTCAAAGTGAATATGATTCTCCTGTCTCATCCTCATAGTTATAAATTGTTTATAATGAATAATAACTTGAACAGGATTAAACGAACTCTTTTTGAGTTACTTAACAGGTTTCAAAAGTTTTATAATTAGAACCATTGAGGAAAGGAATAAATAAATGTCCATGTGGCCTTTGTTAGTTGAACTAACATAAGGTCAAAGATGCAACAAATATTAGGCTCAAAAGTTGAACCTAATAAAACTAAGAACTTTATGAAAGTTCTAACCAAGATTGAAAAAGCCAAGCCAATAGAAAATGTTTCTACTGTGAGAAGGAAGAATATTAATAGAGAAATTGTTCTTTATACCTTCATAGTCTTATGAAGACTAATAAAGGTAGAAATGTTCTTAATATTGAACAAATGTTATTTAATAAAATCCATTGCTATTATAAGAATTAAAAATCAGTCAATCTCCTTTTAAGAGTAAAGTGAGAGAGTTTAGGAGCCCTTGGATCTCATATATATAGATGTGTGTAAAACATTAGATTCCTGAGCAAGAGTTGGTTTTGACTACTTCATTTCCATTACCAATAAATTATTATAGAATGGATGTTTGTATTTAATAAAATACTTACTTGAATCCTTTGAAAGGTTCGAAGAATTCAAGTATGAAGTAGTATAAACAAAACTGGAAAGAGTATTAATATTTTACGATAAGATTGTAGAAAGAATACTTGAGTATAGTTTTTGTAGAATTCTTATATTATAATGGAATAATATCATAGTTAATTCATCAGGATAAAAGATAAATCATACTTTATTGGATATAGTATGATTTATGATAATTGTTATCAATTTACAGATAACCCTCTGTAAAGATTCTGAATAAATTTTCATGAAAATTCATTCAAAATTCTGTATATAATATGGAATACATTAAATCCCAATAATATTATATGATCATTTGGGATTGTCCAGTTTATATTAAACTAGTTAATCTTGATAAGTTGGATATATAATATGAGAAGGATCGATTAATAGTATATCCTAAAGATGGTTTAGGATATTATCTTTCCATGTAGTCTAATCAAAGAAGTTTGATTAGTCAAATTGCACACTTCTTTGAAGAATAGTTCTTAAAAGAAGTTGATGCAAATCGAAAGTGTTAAGTCTAAAGAAAAGTCCTCGGGGCTTTAAGCCTATAAAGATACTATTAAACCAGTAAACCTCAGCATTAAATTCTAGCTCAAGAATTTTGTAATATGTCGTAACTTAAAATTGTGATACAAATTTCTTCATAAGTAGATTTTTAATTCGTGCTTAGTAGGAGAAGTAAATCATAATGATGATTCTAGATATTATGAAAAGCAATTCTGGATAGGGATTCAGGAAAATGACTAAAGATAATGGATGAATAGGTAGAGGCCTATAATATATGGCAGATAACATAAGGGTATACTCAGAAATAATAGTTGGATTATAGAACCTTATTTATTAGTAGCCTAAAATCATCCAAATTTATTTAGTCATTATAACATATCGTGATCTCAATATCTGTCAGATGGTTGTTAAAATAGAATTCTCAACAAGGCTTGAGAAATAGTTTTAATAATAACAACCTATAAGGCTGGTATCCACTATAGATAGAAATAAGGTATGCGCGTTGTATCAATCCATTTATGGATTCCATTTATGGATTGAAGCAAGCTTCTTAAAGCTAAAATAATTGATTTGATACTATAATCAAATTGTTTGATATTTAACCAAAACCCAGATGAACCTTGTGTTTATCATAAGGTTGTAGATCATACTATTATGTTTCTAATATAATATGTGCATGACATATTATTGATGAAAATAATATTAGCGTGATGATTAAGGTAATAACTAGTTATTCAAAACCTTCTCAATCAAAAATCTAGGAGAAATGACCTTTATCCTTGGTAAAAGCATTTATAATGATAGATTGAAAAGAATAATATGATTATTCGAATAAATTGTACATAATGAAAATGTTGAAGCAGTTCAACATTGAGAATTCTAAGAGAGTTCTCTTGCCCTTCTTTAATAGTCTTAATCTTTCTAAAGATTTTGGTCCATAGATTAATGAAGTGGCGCAATAGATGCGTAATATACCTGATGCTTTAGCTAAAGGTAATGTACACAAATCTATGTACAAAGTCTGATATATGATATATTGTAAATATTACAAATAAATATCAGATAATTCCAAGGAATAATGATGGCCAGTTGTTAACACAATCCTTAATTACTTGAGAAGTACTAAGGATTTAAATCTAAGTTATGAATATCAAATGTTGAATATTCAAGAGTCTCAGATTCTAACTTCGAGTCAGATATGGATGATAAACTGTTTACCTCCATATTTCATTTATTTATAAAGTTGAATATATTGCTGTTTTAGAAACTGCAAAAGAGGTTGTTTGGATACACAAGTTTGTATCTAAACTAGGTGTGGGTGCCTATATATGCTATCTGATAACCATACTTTGTGATACTATTAGTAGTATTGTATAGATAAAGGAACCAATTCACACGCCAAAAGCCTTATTGATATTCAGTGAATATATATCATATTTGAGAGATATCGTTGGTGCTGGAGAGATATTGATAAAGAAAACAAATTTAGCAAACTTTGTTGTTGACCCACTACCTAAAGTGATGACACTAAAGTAACTGGATCAACATCTTATGAAGATAGGTATATAATACCACACGAATGACTTTAATGCAAGTGGGATTATTATTTTAATAATAATAATAGAAATAGTTCTTTATTCACACATGTAGGTTGCTTTCTTTATTAAATCATGCTAGATAATAAAGTACGTGTGTGAATAGTCCAAATAATTGTTATTTATTAACTAGAATTATCAAACTCGTTCCCTATGTAAGTGATTTTGACTGGGCATCAATATCACATAGTAGGCATACTAAATACCGCTTAAAGATATCATAGGTTGATATACGTAGGCTGACAATATAAGTATTGTCATAAGGGCATTAGTATGGATTTATAATTTGTGAACTATTTATTGAACGTGGCTAATAAATGATAAATCACATGGTATGCATGTAGTTAATGATTTATCGTTAGATTGTACTAGTGTGTGATATAGTCTTTTGACCTGAGATGTCTGGATCAGACTCTGTATGGATGGGTATATTTCATATAGTGTATAAGTGCAGGGCTGATCACGCCTTGTACAAGAAGCAGGTTTGGGTATATTTTGTTTATATAGGTGTTCGATTGACAATCAAGATGGGATCTATTAGCTCGTACAGAAGGATTGTGTGTACCCGTTGACTCTATCCTAGTTCGAGTTCCTAAACGAATGTCGATAAATGTCTGAAACAAAGTCTCTGGCCAGAGCTAAATAAAAATCACATGAAGGAGTTCATAGTGGCGTGTTCAGGACATATGGATTGACAATTCGTAAAAGATCATATTTAGGGTATTGATATACCATGCACCCTAATTTGATTAGGATATGATAACAAAAAGATGTTACTCATATGTTACGTACAACATATAATCATAATAAGCTAAATGAAAAAGTCAACATTATCATCAACAATTAATGACATTTAATGACCTATGGCACAATTACAAAATTACCATTAGTTTCTTATTTATTTTCTTAACCATTAAGAAAATAAAATAATTAATTCAAATTAATTAACTATTAATTAATTTGATTTAATGATTTCATTAATCAATAATAACAATTACCATTTAGCCCTTTGATAATTATCATACTGACAACCAAGTATATCAACTTACTATAAGTTACAAATATACTTATTTTATCATTTATTCTTTAACTCTTTAAAGAAGTATAAATAATATATAGCCACCTATTTGGGACAATATGATTGGTCCAAATATGAGGACATAATTATCATAAGGAGAGAGAGAAGAAAAGAACGAAAACTTCAGCTTCTTCTTCTTCTTCTTCCTCTTCCTCGGTTGAAGTAGACCAGGACGGCCACTATAGAAATGAAGAAAAATTTGTTTTCTTTGAATTTCTAAAAAGAAAAATTGTTTCTTCATATTTTTTATATGCTTGGATGGGGTAGATTGAAGAGGCTACATATGTTTGTAGCTTGCTTTATCATATTCAAGCTTGAAGATGGCCATGTCTTCTAGAGAGAGAAAAGAGCTTAAAGAAGCTTTGATCAAGAGGATTTGATTCTCAAGTTAGTCTCTCATTATGGATCAAAAACAATCAAAGAAAGGTAGCTATGTGGATATGCTTGGAGGAAACAGAGGAGGCAATATATGCTTTCGGATGACAAAGGAAGAGGTATGAGGATATTCTTTGGTTTTCATAAATATATGGATATGTTTTAAATTTGTTAAAAATTTTAAAGTTTCCATAAAATTAGCAAAGGTCCTTCGGTGGTTTTTTCGCACTTTCATATGATGGTTGTAGCCCCAGATTTAGAGACGAATGCTATTTCAACTCCACCCCAACACATTTGATGAGGCAAAGGGACGATATTGAATCTATGGATCAATACTGTAGCATATTTCTCTTTAAATTTATATAATGTAATAGCACATGCACACGTATATAATCATAACATACATAGTGTAATCATTCCATAAAGCATTCTAACCAAATGAGATTTTGTATGTATATATGTTCATAACAACCATATAATACTTATCTCATAAGACATTTCTATATCATATATAATAACATATATAGTAAACTACCTCATGATACTGTTCCAATTATATAGTGATAACATGCATGCTAAAACTAACTCTTAATACTTTTCTATTCATTTCATGCTAATATACATTCTCAAATTGATTCATAAAACTTTGTTAAGCTTAACGAACTAACATACATATTGGCTCTTATTGGTTTCTAATGGCTTAAAACATGTATAAATGGAAGTTTTCTTCCTAAGAAACAAACTCTAAAACTATGTAATTCAATGACCTACTCTAGGTGCCAAAATGAAGCTCAATGAGAGTCTCAAGAACTTACCTTGCAAGCCCAAGTCAAACTTGCTTTAAATTTTGACTAAAAAAATTAATTAAAAATTAATTAATTAATATATTAAATATATACAAATATGTCAAGTATCAAAATAATATCCTTATAAATTCTAATACTTGTCCAATTCTCTAACCATTAAAGAATTTCATATTTATACATATTAATATATATTTTGAATTTTCATAAATCTAAAATTATGGTACATTTATCATAATGCCCTTGGTTACCATGTATACATAAGGATAAAATAATAATTTTTTTTAAATTAAACACTTTAATTTAAAATTTATCATTTTCTATTAAAATCTTATTTTAATATGTTTGATAATCACAATTATCAAATTTGAATATGTAATTTATAATAAATTACACATTTGTATCACATAGGGACAAAATGGTTATTTTGTACTAAATTAATAATTTAATCTAGTTTTTATGATTTCACCTTAGAATCACATTCTAACATGTTTGATAATCAATATCATCATTTTGGATCATGCAATTTACATTAAATTACTATATGATATCAATATATCATTTTTTAACACTTTAAAGAGCAATAAATACATATAACGATTATACGTATTTATTCTAGCATTTTAAGTTATCATGAGTTCGCTAGCCCTCTCTCGATAACATTTTATCTTCTCTTCCTTTAAGGGACTGCTCAGAGAATTGGATGGACCGTGAAGGTTCACGTGACTCAACAGTGAGCTAATATCGAACACTTTAACTTCGAATAGTTCAGTCTCGAATATTTCATACCCAATAACTATGGTTAGTGTCTAACTATGCACCATAGTCCTTAAATCACGATGAAAAAATGTCTTCATCATCAAACCTCCATTGATTGCACATAACGTATAGGTAATATCTCTCTGTTGTCATATCTTAATCGAGTTAGGGTTTATAGTCTGTCCAAGTCCTAATCTTGATGTCTATACGAATCATCGATCATATGTTATGATTGCTTTGGCTGAAGACTTAAAATCTGCACATCATATGGATATTTATTTAGGAACTCAACTCGGACAAAGTTAACAAAAACTCTCAGTCTATAGTATTAAGTCAACGGATCCCATTTTAACTATCAATCGAACACCTATATGAACAAAGCATACCCAAACCGGTTTCTGATACAAGGCGTGATTAGCCTTGCATGTATACACTATATTAAATATACCCATCCATACAGAGTCTGATTCTAAATATTTCAGGTCTAACGATTACATCGCACACTATTGCAATCTATTGACAAATCATTGACTACATGCATACCATATGATTTATCAATATATAGCCTAGTTTGATAAATAGTTCACAAACTATAAATCCATACTAATGTGCTTCTGATAATACCCATATTGTCAACCTACATATATCATCATATGATATCATTAGGAGGCAACTAGTATGCTTATTATGTGATATAATTGTCCAATTTATATCACGTCCGTAAGGAACAATATGATAATTTCATTTAACAATTAAACAAAAATATCTAGACAATTCATATACATTCTTTATATATGAGCATGCCAATATAAAGGAAACAACTAATGTATGTCAATAAAGAACAATTCTTTCATTGATAGACAAAAGTTTATATAAGATCACGAGCCCTGAAACCGACAACAGGAATGGTTTTTAGGGCATACACTAACAATCTCCCACTTGCACTAGAGTCATTCGCTGTGGTATCATATACCCATTTTCCCAAGATGCAGGTCCAACTATTTCAGTGTCATCACTCTAGTCAGTGGGTTAGTAACAAATTACTGATAATGTTTTCTGTATTAATATCTTTCCAGCTCCAACGAGGTTTCTTAAAATGTGATATTTGCACTTATTATACTTAGACTTTTTATGTGCCTTAGGTTCTTTAGCCTGTGCAATAGATCCAGTATTGTCTCAGAATATGGTTATCAGATAACTCATCTTAGAAATTACACCAAGTTCAGACACGAACTTTCGTATTCAAATAGCCTTTTTTGTTGCTTAAGTGGTTACAGTATATTTAGCTACTGTAGTAGAGTCTGTTGTGATAGTTTACATAAAACTTTTCCAGCTTACAGTCCCTTCATTACATACAAAAATAAAACTATATGTAGACTTTCTATCATCCACGTCAGATTAGAAATCAGAGTCTAAATATCCCTGTATACTCAATTCTTGAGATTCATAAGACAAAATTAAATTCTTAATGCTTCGTAAGTACTTGAGAATCGTTTTAATGACAGACCAATGCTTTTTACCAGGTTAGCCTGATATCTGCTTGTAACACTTATAACATACATAATATTAGGTCGTCTATATAGCATGTCATACATCAAGCTGCCAATAGCTGATGCATAGGATACACCATGCATCTGTTGTGCCTCTTCAATAGTCTTTGAATCCATATCTTTAGAAAGATTAAGACCACAATGAAAAGGCAGGAGACCTCTTTAAGAGTTCTCCATACTGAACTTCTTCAATATTTTCTCTATGTACATTCTTTGGGATAATCCTTGATCTCAATTAGATTTTGTATCCAAGTATAGGTAGTCTTGTTGTAGAATAGTCTGGTGAGTCCAAGTGTCGTATCCACAAGGAGTGTTTTTTTCAAAAGCTAATTGGTTATGTCTAAGCCAATGTCTAATAGAAGAAGTCCAATAGCAAAGGTAGAATAAATGTTGGATTGATTTTAAAGAAGAAATTACCAAATAAGAATTAAAATAAATTAAAACACTAAGATTTTAGAAATTGATATGGTAGAATGATGGAAGTAAACTAGATCCCTTATTTAACTCAATTGAGATTAACTAAAGAGTTATCCCAATTGGAAGATGAAAATCGTGTAATGCATGTAAATATATTTTTTTCAAAAAATCATTATTTAATTAAAATAATGTCTTTAAATTAATTGATAAAAATGTAAGAAAAACATTTCATACATTTAATGTTCAAAGAATTTTTTATACCATATGTCTACAATGAATCAAAAAAGTTTCTCCAAGTATTTAATGTGCCAAATGTTTACATAAAAATCAGAGAGTTTAAATACTTAAAAATATTTTTCAAAACATGAATATACAATTAATCAAAAGAAGTTTAACATTTAAATCAAAGATGGGATCTAAAGAACATACTATACATCCTTAGTATCAACCTCCTAACCTTAGCTAGAACTTTAGAAATGGAGATGAGAGAATGAAAATTCATTACAAACTAATTCTATTACATACAATTACATTCCTAGAACACAAAATAGTGCTCTTATTTATAGGCAAACATGAGAGCTAAATGTCAAAGTAAGTAGTTGTAATATTTGACA
>JAVXUL010063843.1:0-10126 GCA_035590515.1 Trichilia minutiflora
GGATACGACACTTGGACTCATCGGACTATTCTACAACAAGACTACCTATACTTGGGTACATAATCTAATTGAGATCAGTTCTCTATGAATCTACTCACAACACTGACTTCAAATGCTACGTCAGGTCTAGTGCATATCATCCCATACATTAAGCTTCCAACAGTACTATATGGGATCTTAGCCACCTGAATTTTACCATCATTTGTTTCTAGTTTTTGTTCCTTTGATAGCTTGAAGTGTGCTGCCAAAGGGACTGATACTAGTTTGGCTTTTGTCATGTGATACCTCTGCAATAACTTCCTGAGATAGTTCTCTTGAGAAAGCATGACAACACCTGCTGCTTTATTTCTAATTAAATCTATGCCCAAAATCCTTTTTGCAGCACCTAAGTCCTTTATTTCAAATTCTGAGCTGAGTTTCTTTTTGAGTTCATGAATTCTGAACATGTTCTTGCTGGCAATTAACATATCATCAACATATATCAGTAGATACACCATGTCTTCAAGGGTTGAACCTTGATAATACACACAGTGATCATATTCACTCCTGACATAACCTGACTTCTTTGTGAACTCATTAAACTTCAAATTCCATTGCCTTGGGGACTGCTTCAACCCATACAAAGACTTCTTTAACAAACACACCTGTCTATCCAAGTTCTTGTCAACAAAGCCTTATGGTTGCCTCATCAGAATTTTTTCCTCAAGAGTTCCATGTAAGAATGTTGTTCTTACATCCATCTGCTCTAACTCTATTGCATATGTTCCTACTACTGACAATAGCAGTCAAATTGATACATGTCTGACCACAGATGAAAAAACTTCTGCATAATCAGTTCCCTCTCTTTGTGAGTACCCCTTGGCCACCAACCTTGCTTTGTACCTTATCTTACCACCTGCTTCTTCCTTCTACTTGAAAATCCATTTACACTCAATCACCTTTCTGTTACTTGAATTTTCAATTAATTCCCAGGTTTCATTTTTCTTCAAAGAGTTCATCTCCTCTTCCATGGCTTTATACCACTGCTTTGCATCTTATCTACTCAGGGCTTCTTTTACTATCACAGGGTCATCATTTTCTAATTCTTTAGCTGTCAAGAATGCATATGCTAATATGTCAGCATATCCCAACCTTTGAGGAGGTTTTATAACCCTTTTCGCCCTATCCCTTTTGAATCTATAATCTGTCTCAAAACTTTCCTCATCAAGTCTTTACTGTCCTGTATTTTCTGGCTGAGTGTCTTGTTTAGTTTCCTCATTGTTATCTGGTTCGAACTCCACTTTCAACTGTGTTTTATCAACATTGAATTTATCAGAATCTCCAGCACCTTTAGTACTGCTTGAACTCCTTTTAAGTCCTTCTTCCAAGAACTTGACATCCCTGCTAATAATACATTTCCCATTCCTTCTATTATAGCATCAAATTTTCCATGCTTTTACCCCTTCTGGATAGCCAATGAAGATGCCTTTTACTGCCCTTACCTCAAGCTTCCCTTGCTTCACATATGCATATGCTGTGCTACCAAACACTTTTAAATTTCTAAGAGAAGGTATTGCACCAGTCTAGACCTCCTCTTAAGACTTCATTTCTAGATTTGTTGAAGGGCTTCTATTCTTTAGATAGGCAGCAGTAACTATAGCTTCAGCCCAAAAATTCTTTGATAATCCAACACATAATAACATGCTCCTCACCTTCTCCAACAAGGTTCTATTCATTCTTTTGGTCATCCCATTCTGTTAAGGGGTGTAGGTGAAAGTCCTATGCCTTCTAATGCCATTGTCACTGTAACATTTGTCAAATGCTTTGCTACAAAACTCTAGGCTATTAACAGTCCTCAAGGTCTTCACTTTTAGCCCTTTTTGATTCTTTACAAGCCTCTTCCAATCTTTGAACTTCTTCAGCACCTGATCCTTTGATTTAAGAACATAAATCCACACCTTTCTTGAGTATTCATCAATCAAGGATAGGAAATATTTAGCTCCACCTAGAGATGCAGTTTGGGCAGGACCCCAGACATCTGCATGCACATACTCTAACACAAAACTTGTCACATGCTTTTCCTGGTCAAATTTTATTCTATGGTGTTTTCTTAACACATAACATTCATAAAACTTTAATACAATTTCTACCCCTGACCCTAAGGAGCCTTTCTTTCTTAGTTCTAACAGCCCCTTCTCACCCAAGTGCTCTAGTCTTTGATGCCATAGCATCAAACTATCATTAGTATTGTTTGAAATGGCATTCACATGTCCAGTTATCACTTCTCCATGCATTACATACAACCTTTCTGTCCTTTCAGCTTTTATGACTACCAATGCCCCTTTACACACTTTCAAGACACCATTTTGTGCCTTAAAGATGCATCCCATTGATTCTAGTACCCCTAAAGATATTTTCTTTTCAAATTAGGAATGAATCTTACATCCTGTAAATCTATTAATATTCCATCCCTTAGAATCATCCTTACAGTCCCAATACCCTTGATCTCACAAGTTACATTATTTCCTAACATAACATTTCCAAAATTCCCAAGATTTAATATTGAGAAAGAAGACTTACTCGGGCACATGTGGAAGCAAAGTGTCAATGAAATGCTCATAGGATTCCGGAAGTGAGATCAAGACTATCAAAGCCTGATCCTCACCATCCACTCTTACATCCACTGTCTCCAAGTCCATAAACAGCTTGTTAAACATGTCCATGTGTTCTTCCACTGAGCCTCCTTCTTCCAAATGAAGTGCATATATTTGTTTCTTGAGTTACAATCTCTTTGCAATAGATTTTTGTTGATACCTGTCATCCAATTTTTGCCAAATCCCTCTAGTAGTGGTTTCTTTGATGACTTCTCTCAGCACTTTATCAGAAAGGGACAAGATTGAGGCACTCCTTACCTTTCTTTGTATTTCTTTAAGCTCCAGTTCTGTGTCCTCTTTCTCTTTAGCCTCCATATCCTCTTGTTCAAAGGCAGAATCCAAACGTTCATGCTCCAGAAATGGTTTTATTTTCAACTTTCATATGGAGAAATCATTCTCCCCGGTAAATTTGTCAATTGAAAACTTTATAGTCACCATTTCTTGATTTCTCAATGCTTCTTCTTTGCTGAAGTGCTCTGATACCACTTGTTAAACATTCATCACAGCCCAAGCAAGAAGAAAGCAAGCTTCTGTAAATTCTCAGCACCAACTTCTGTTCTGATTTGCAACTCACAGGAGATACTCTATATTACTTATTGACAATACCAGAAAAATTAACAAGTAAAGAGAACAAGGAACCTGAAAGAATCAGAAAGAAAGAAGATGAAAAATGAGAGAGTGAGAGCCAGAATTCAAGAGAAAATGATTTCTGTATATTGCAACTTGTTTCTGTTTACACTAGAATGCAGATATAAACCATACACGGAAGCCAGCTACAACACCAGCTCTAATACAAAGAAAATCAAGAAGAAAGAAAACAAATCTTACTAACTAACTTCTGTTTCTTTTCAAATGACCACAACACCCATGATTTAATTTTCAGTTGTTATAGCAACATCTATGCATCCTCTTGCTGATATTGCATCACTGTCCATCATTAAAAAAATGCAATTTAACATGAATTCTTTGAATCTCCATTAGAGTAAATATTAATATTATCAAAAATTATTGTTAAATGCTCAACGCATCAGTATCATCATTACACCTGTCAGATTAACAGTTCGTTGTATATAGGAGATTTGAAATTTTCAGTGCTACAATTTTAAAACTTGGACTTATGACAAATAGTTGGGTTAATGGTGATAGTGTAATAGTGCCAAGACATAGAGAGTTTAACGAAAATTCTAATGGTATCGATAAAGATCTCAACAGACAGTGGCTCGGAATGGCAAATTGGCAATGGATAAAGACGATATTTGATTTTATTTGATCGAATTATTTATAAAAGTAATATAAATTAAAATACTAAAATATTAAAATAATGTTATTTTATATATTTAAATTTTTATAATGCAATTTGGTATATATATTAATTCTAATACACTATACTATAGCATATTATTTTAATATTTTAGTATTTTATAATACTATAAAATACCAAATATGATATTACATTAAATTTAATAAACTATCCTATAACATATTATCTTATAATATAATCTTTTTTTTTAATGCAGCCCGAAAAAACCTCACCAATCGAGCGCTTAATGTTCTTTCCTGCATTAGAACAAGCTCCAAATGGTAAAAAAATGGTGACTATTGAGGAGTCAATTGATCGGTAAAGATTTGAAGACAGGTTTTACTGTCTGTGCTTTCTATCTTTATCACGGTGATGAGCTGTTGATTGATTGGAATAATTTTCGAGATAATGCATCTTTATTATCTTGTTTTACATTCCCACATAACTCTACAGATAGTTGCTAATAATAATAATAATAATAATAATAATAATAATAATAATAATTATTATTATTATTATTATTATTATTATTATTATTGCATAAAATTGCGTTAGTTATGTAATTTTTTATTAAAAAATATAGACGTATTTTTAAAAAAAAAAAGTGCTATGTTTATACATAGATAATAATGTAAATAAATTAGTTAAAATAAATACTTTTTAGAGTATATTCAAACAAAATTTTAAAATTTTTTAATTCAGACAAAAATTTAAGAAAATGACATTTTTATTTGACATAAAATGTTTGAAAACTATCATTAAATTTAAAAAAGCACGCTCAATTATGTTAAATAGCCAAATTCAACGAATTAAATAGTAAATAGAACAAATCAAAAAACTTGCTCTTTCCTATAACACACTCCATTTGCCACAACTTGGTCTATTTCACAAGAAGAGGTACTAAAATTTTTACATACAAAATTACAATTTAACATGATTTCTTTGAATAATCTTAACTTGCTTCTCGTGTTACTTGTATCATGCACAACTATGTGCAATGCTAAAACTAAAACACGTGGAGATCGTTAAAAAATTGGGAACTGGCTCATATCCTACACTTCACTTTAAATCAAGCCGGCGTTATTAATAGCACCCTGCATTGGTTGGATACCTACAACGAAGAAAGAGATTAAGATTTCTGCATCAGCTTATGTAAGTGAAAGTTAAAAGAAAATGGTCCATGTTCGCACAAGGAACCTAATGATCCAAGTCCCATTACTGAAAGGTGTGACCATTGGAGAGCATAATGCTTCATGCATATATATTATGTTCAAAAGAAATTTACTGCAAGGACTCTTAGATTTGGATTATGTACAAGTAGATCCCTGATACAAAGGTGGACTTCTAGCAATTTAGAGTGTTTTTGTGTCATTAAGGTTGTTTCACTTCCAAACACCAAAATGAGCTAATAGTCAAACAGTCTAACCCTTGGCCTTGGGCATATAATTGTACTATATCAAAGACGAGATTATTGCCGTAGATTTTATATGGTTTTATTTGCCCCAAGTAAAATAATATAATATTCAATCATGAATGTTAAATGATTAATCATATAAATAAATTTGTTGTAAACGTTTCTTTAATCTATACACTATTTTACCCTTCAGAGTATATATTTTACAATATAAAGAAGCGAAAGGATATGTATTATCAATATGCGAGGGCAAAAATTTTTTAAAAAAAATTATTTTTTAAGGAACTAAATTTATAAAATTGCATTAATATTTTTTGAAATTTTCTAAGGCGTTCCACCACCGACTAGATCAATCATAGTGGGAGAATGCTTGGCCTGATAATCAAGTTCCCTAATTTTTCAGAAATATCCTTTTCTTGAAAAAAGAAACAGAAATAACAAAAAAAATAGTTTGTGCATCTGAAACGCTTTACTTGTGTATAGACATATGTTGATATAATCTAGCAAACTACTATTTTATGAAGCTGGAAGCTGGAGCTGAAGCTGCTTGCTGGAAATTGAAAGTTAGTTGCAGGAGCTGATTTCCAGAAGATGCCAGCTAGCAAGAAACTGAATCTTGGATCTTGGAGTCTTTGTTAATCAAGATTTGGTGGCCACTTGAAGTTAGTTAATTCAAGAAAGTTTTGATTAATATAGACAGCAAGTGAGGCAAGATTGTATGACAGCTTTTTAGGTGTATATATTGCAATCATGTTCAGTGTGATGAGGAGAGTTTTTTCTAAGTGTTCTTCTCTTCTTCTAATGCTGTAATTCTTTCTCGTGCAATGCTCAATAAAATTGATTTCTTCTTTGCAAGTTCAGTGTTCATTTTTCTTTGAATGTGTTTTAACTTGTCTGTGTGAGGAGTGCAAGCAGGAAACAGAAAGGTTGGCTCGGGTTCATTGGTTTTCTCTGGTTTCTTGGCCATTACTCTTCCTTTTTATTTGTCTTTGTAGTTGTTTCTTGGTCTTGATGATAATGACCACCCAGAAATCTCTCCCACAAGAACAGCAAGACACTGCTCGAAGATTCCCAGCGAGCTCCAATTACAAATTACAGAAACCAAAGACTTACAGCAACAGCAAGACAAACCAGCATATGAAATCTGGAAATTGATATCCAGTAATCAAACCAAGAAAAAACAAAAGAAGATAAACAACAAAAGAGAAGTGAATTCCAGGAAGAAGATTATTATTATTCAAGAAGATAACAAGAAAGCAAGGAAAGAAAATCCCCCCTCCTTACTGCTCCCTCTTCTGGTTTTATAAACCCAGCAATGCACGAATCCAAGATTTTGAATCTTGGTAACTACTTAACAAATAAATCCCATGCATTTCCACTAATACCCTTAATGAATTATATGTAAACATTGCAAACTGACCCTCATCAAAACCTTGCACATTGGTCCTGATTACATATGAAAACAATTAGCTCATTAAGGTCCGATTCATGCTGGACCAATTCTACACTTGGTCTGGGAATTCTTCACAACATAGCTTTCAGCTTCCACACTAATGTATTTTTTCATTATTTCATTGCAAACGTGTCAGGGGAATATCAAGCATATATTCTCCCACTATAATTCATCTACTTTATATTAACAAAATATCTTTTTTAGAAAAATAAGAAGATTTGGTGTATTAGGCCAAAATCAAGAGAATAGAACATTCTTCTATTACGATTCATCAATTTTTTGTAATGAAGAATTTTTTTAAAAAATTAGGAGTTTAGGTATCAAGCTAAAATTTAGAGGGATATGAAACATTCTTCTATTAAAATTAATATATATTTCTATAAAAAAATATTTCTAAAAATTAGAGGATTTTGGATATGAAGCAAAAAAAATTAGGGAAGTCAACCATTTTTTAAATATAATTAAATAAGACATTTAAAATAGGATAGTTTTTTACATTGCCATGCATCATTCTCCGATGATGTAAAATTTGTGTCATAAACTTTGTAAAGGGATACGCTAACATATTTTTTGAAATCAAGAAAGGCTAACGAGACATAAAATCTATTTCAATATAGCCCTTTCTCTGTAATGGCTTCATATGGTTACCGAAACATGTACACTTGTTAATTGAAGCCCTAACATAGAGTCGAGGTTATTTATTTCCGAAGGCTATATACTATTTTCGAATAAAAATCTTTTGGTAGAAATAATTTTAACGAGGGCTAGATCACATTTTCGAAGGATAAAATTTCTCATAAATATTATAGACGGTACATATTTATTTATTATCAAAGATTTTTTTTATTTCCGAGAGCTTGTTGTAAAAACATTTACAGAGAAATGTTTTCGCGACGAACCCATTGGTTATTTTCCCTCAAATATGGTCATTTCTTAAGGATAATGGACTTTTAGAAGTTGTAGGCTCGCTAAGAAAATTTTTTATTTAGTGTTGAGTAAGACCATTCTCTTAATATTCTTTCCCACATTAGAGCCAGCTCCAAATGGTAAAATATACTGCTGTTGAGTTGTAAATTGATTGGCAAAGATTTTATATAGTTTTATTCATGTAAAATAAAATCATATAATATTCAAGATATTCATTGTTGTGTCTGTATATCTTCTTGCCATGTGTCGTTATTCTAGACGAACTGATTATGGGCAAGAATGGTAAAGCCAATTCCATCATGTCATTTGGTCAAGTAAAACCGTCCATGGAGTAGAATATGAAGATGATCTTTGTCCATTTTGTCACCCTCAAGGATCAGCTTCTCTCTTGACCATGCTTGTTTGGAGAAAATTAACTTAATCAAAAATAGGAAATACTAAATTAAAAAAGATATTTTAATACAAAAGTAAAATAAACTTTCAAGTGGCTGACAAAATTGGTATTTTGAGTATATTTGACCACTTTATTGAGTAATTCTGTCATTACTCCCTTAGGTCTTATCATAACTTCATCTCTGTAGGTATAGTTGCCCATCTAAGTAACAGAAGGTGAAATATTGTCGCAGGAGAGATGAACACCAGGGAAAGGACATGACATATTCTTTTATCACATTACAAGGACGTCGTGTAAGCCCAAACTGAAAGAAGAAAACCATGGAAAACATAATCAAGATCATAGCTTTATAAGATGCAAAATTTTAAAAAATATTAAAACACACTTTGAGATGTTTAGCTAATACCTTACAAACCGGATGCTTGAGCCTTCCTTTTGAACTCCAAAGGTATCCACAAACCAATGGAGATAAAGATGGTTCCAAATGGATGGATGGGAGACTAGAGAAAAGATTGAAGAAGCAAGTATGCCTCTTGTCTAGTTTAGGGAACTATGAACCCCTTTATCCTTTCTCTCTCTTTTCTCTCTTTTTATTAGTCAAAAACAAAGCTTTCTTTCCTCTTTTTCTTGTTCACGTTTCAGAACACAGCAAAGCAAAAGCAAGCCAAAAAAAAATGATCTCAAAAATGAAGAAGAAGAAAGCTTACGGGGAGAGGTGGAAGCAAGCTATCAAATTCACTTTTGTTTAACCAATCAAAAATAAACATTTTTCTTTACCCCCATTGGTGGAAGCCAAAATGTCTTAAAATCAAATTAGTTTAATTATTTGATATTATCTAATAATAGCATGTAATTAAATAAATTAATATTGTTGTTATTAATAATAAACAATATATGTATAATAATAATAATAACACTAATATGTATATTAACAAATACATGTGTGTGTGTATATATATATAATCCATACCTAATTCTTTAATATAATATTAAAGAATAATCCTAAGCATTAAATAAATAATGGATTGACAAAATTTAATCTCATATTAAATCACGGTAGCATTATACGGTACCATTTGTCAAATAAAGATGCATTTTAGTAAATAACAATTATTTAATCATTAATAAATAAACCAATTTATTTATTAACATATATATATACATAAAACCTTTTCTAGTCTCCCAAACAGTCATAAATCATATTTATACTATTTTATATCATTGGAACATTTCTCGAGCTTATGGGTGCTAGCGCATCACTGTCAAGAAATTTATTCTTTACAATAAAAAATAAAATCAACCTCTGATTACTAAATCAGAGTAATTGATTGTAAATATCATTAACTAATATCATGATATTTATTTTATTTATGTTCATTTTTTTTTGTTCTAAAGTGTGACCCCCTAGGTTCACCGTGAACTAGACATGAGCAAATGTGAACCCTTTCGCATCACTTTGGTATAACACATTGTAACCAAAGTTCTTAATGATCATGAGTGACATCTAGCAAGATATCATGACCCCTAGAACACAGAGAATGTAATTTCAGATAAACCCATATAGTCGTACTTGCATGTAGTACAGTCCCTCCGCTATCGACTCCCGATCGAATACAGGTCATAGAATAGTCAAACCCCTAACTCGATTATAAGATCAAAACCTCAATCATAAATAAGACCACTCATCCAAAAACTAATTTCTGGAATTTGTGTACTTTGACTAGAGATTTTATTCCTGTATATGACAGTTCTGTTTAGGATCTCAAGCTCAATTATCTAAGCCAGTAGATTTCATATTGATCATTACCTGTTCTCATACAATAAGAACACATTACCATCAAGCTTCTTTCACCAGGCGTGGCTAGCCGAGTGCGATATACACAAGTGAGCGATGTATCTCATTATAGATTGCAGCCATAATATCTCAAGTCTAAGGACTAATGGTACACTAGCACGGCTGTGTGATAAATCATTGACTGTGGATAATCACCCATGTGAGTTATCA
>JAVXUL010063873.1:0-10125 GCA_035590515.1 Trichilia minutiflora
TATTAATGATTTAAATTTTGTAAATAGTACCAAATTCAACACAAATTGGAATTATAATATGTTTGGGAGAAAATGTAGGACTGACACGTGGAAACCCCGTCAGTAGGGTACGTGATAGGTGACCAAGTGGCCATCCCAGGGAGCCCGCATCTCAAGAATTTCTTCTCAGACATCTATCGCTATAGGTATTCCATCACCCTAGATATTCCAGCGCCCCAAGAATATCATCATCTCAGGCCTCCTTCGCCCCAGATATTTCATTGAGTCTCAGGAATTGCATTGTCTCAAGTATCCTTCGCCCTAGGCATTCCACCACATCAGGAACTTCACCGTCTCAGGTTCCAGGGTGATAAGGATTTCTTCTCAAGGTTTTTGCTCTCAATCATCAACAATATGACTTAGCCTAGGTTGACAATTGGAGTCTCAAGACATTCTTTGCCCCAGGAACCAAGCCAGCCTCCCAGGAGATGCAAGCCAATCAGTGCAAATTTAAGCAAATCGCTTCAGTTAGGGATTCCTTCTAAGTCTAGCTTGTAGACGATCCCTAACCAGGGTACCTGTGGACACGTGTCCCCTCATCTAAAAAATGAGAATGAGTGCTGACAGCAGGCCTACTATTGAGGTAGCCGCCCACCATAAACCCACCTATACCATCCTTTGACCGTATTTAGGTGATGGGACGGTGTCAGGCCTGCCACCTTCAGATATGTCAGCACTATTAATGAAATGTGGCTGCACTCTGTCCTATGATAGATATCCCATCATTCCCATTCTCTGATGCCTAATCACTATTAGGGGGGACATTATATAAAACGGCATCTTCAACGAAGAAAATGATGAACTTTTGGACACTTTGTGGCATTCTGATTTTTCAGATTAATAGAGATTTGGCAAAAACACTCTTTTCTCCTTCATAGGCATTTAGGTAACTTTTGTGTTAGTTCTTTCATTTGCCATTTTTGATTTTTTTTCTCCCTTGTTCATTGGAAGCAACACTTCCTTCCTTCATTATTTTCTAACTTAGGCATCAGAGTTTCCTCGCCAAGAACCCTATTGACGTCACTCTGAAGGTGTTATCGCTTTGCAGGTTTAGGAGGTTAAGCTTCGCCAGAAACAGTCACACTTTCAGCCATCCTCCGATAGAAAAGTCACCATCTGATAATAGCCTCATCGCCCTCACACCTGACTAGCTGAGTCATTCCACGTTGGCCGTGAGGAGGGTCCATAGACAATTCTCGCACCAACAGCTGGCGCCATATTTGGGGAACAAACAAAAAGCCATTGAAGCACCATTTGGGTGAAGAAAGGGAGAAGATGAAGTATTTTCTGTAAGTTTTTTAACTTAGAAAAAGAAAACTTTGAGATGGCAGAAAGAAGACAAGAAGATGAAGGTTCCAACTTCAGCAAAAGCACTGCTCGTTGAGGAAGAAGAACTCCCCTGACCAAAGAGGGGCCCTGGTCAGGAGCCAGACACACTGACAAATTCTTGGCAAGCAGGGTTGAAGTGCTAGAAAGGGAACTCTTGGAGGTTAGGAGGTAGATTGCCAGGGAACCCATTTCCCAAGAAGAAGGGAGAGTTCCATTTACCCCTGAGGACCAGGTCAGTCAGGCTCCCCGAAGCAACCATGTTGAGAGACTTTGGGGATCCAAGGAGGTGTATAGCCGTGTACCTGAGCAGAGATGGACAGTCGAACAGAAAGGAAAAGCCAAAGTAAAGAAAAGATTAGAGGTGCCTCGTGCGTCCTAGGAGATCAACACTCCTTCAAAATTTATGAAAGGCGTGGACATAAAAGAAATATGGTGAATGAAAATTATCGACAAGTAAATCAGTCAGGAGTGGAGCACTGTCTGGCCTCCATCGACATGAGAGTCTATCTCAATGAGAAGTATGCCTAGGAAAAGGAAGCAGTAGTAACCGTTAGCAGAAGAAAAATGGAATAATGTATAAAGAAGATGCTATGTGAAATGGGGGCATACAACGTTCCTGCTCAAGGAAGTTACCCAGGAACCGAAAGGTTCCCAACTTCTGGATTCAAGTCCCCCCTCTCGAAAAAAATCTTACCCTTACTCCTCCCAAAAAAGTTCAAGATGCCTCAGCTGCCTCCTTACTTAGGAAAAACTGACTCATCCTTGCACGTTGACATGTTTAGAGAGATGATGTTGATTCAGGGCTTGACTGAGTTATAAATGTACCGACCTTTTCTCCTGACTTTAGAAGGGCCGACAAGGTGTTGGTACAAGAATTTACCACCGACCAGCATCACTAACTTCAATCAACTAGTAACCCTTTTTGAAAATGAATTCAAAGGAGCAGTGGCCACCAGTCAAAACCTGAGCACCTTACTGTCAATACGTTAGGTAGCTGGGAAAATATTGAAAATCTTCATGTGAAGGTATCACAAAGAAGTAATGGAATTGGGGACTTACCATCACCCTCTGGCTTTAGAAGGGTTGAAAAAAGGCTTATGATTAGAAAGGGCCTGGTATGCTATCCATCGACGTACAGTAGATACATATGACGCCGCTCGAATAGAACTATGGCAGAATGGAAAAAGAGCTCACCATAGGAATCTCAAGCATGATAAAAGAGATCGGGGTGAGGAAAAATTTTCATCTCGGCACCCCAGGGATGAAAGGCTGTCGAAACAGCTCCCAGGCAAGAGCTCTCCTAGGAGAGTGGAATAGTTGGCCGCCCAAAGATACACTCCATTGAAAGCTCATTTGTCAGAAATATATGAGTACACAAAAAGCAAGGGGCTCCTGGCACTACACCCCCAAGCCATGAAAGTAAAGGTATCCAAAAAGATTAAGGGCTGCTTTTGTGAGTTTCATAAAGAAGGTGGTCACACCACTGATCAGTACGAGGATTTACAGAATCAGATTTAGGTACTAGTCAAAAACAGTTATCTCACTAATTACATTGATTCTCAGTACATCCTTCCAGGATCCGGACTACATCAGGGGGATGAAAACTATCCTGAGCCAGATCCCGGCATTATGGTTATCTTAGGGGGCTCTACCCTGGCAGGATTATCAAATAATTCCTAAAGAAATTATGCTCGTTACTTATTACCCACCACTCCTCAGTTGTTTATGTAATGAATATACAAGCGAACAAGAGGCCAAGGATTGCTACAGTCCCTATTATATTGACCGATGAAGACGAAGTAGGGGTCCCCTATCCTCATAATGATGCGTTGGTAATGGCGATGGGGAATGACTCTAAATAGATCAATAGGATTCTAATTGATACAGGTAATTAAGCAGACATAATATTTAAAGATACGTTGGACTCCATGGGCATAGAAGACTTGGAGCTAATTCCCCCCAATACCACTTTACATGGATTCGGGGATTCTTGCATCACTCTCTTGGGATCGATATAGTTGTTAATCACCATGGAGGAAAAAACTTGTTAGAAGACAATCCTGGTGTGTTTTCAAGTGGTCTACTTAAAGATCCCCTACTTTGTCATCCTAGAAAAGCCCTTCCTTAGGAATAGTAAGGTGGCAATGAGTATTCACTACTTGAAGTTAAAGTTCAGAGTTGGCAAAGGGATTAGCATCATAAAGGGTAATCAAAAAGAAATGAGATCATATTTTAACACCTTCTCAAGACAGGCTTATTGCATCCGCAAGAGGCCATTGGAAGCTTCCCCTGACCAGACCACAAATCCACTACCAACGAAAGAATGGGATAAAGAGAACTACCCAAGGCCTCTATCAGTGTTTAGGATAGGGAGAATAAGAAATCGCGAGTCCCCAGACTAGAATTGAAAGAGACCTTGACCAGTATAGGGCTGGATGAACAACACCTTGAGAAGGTCATCAGGATTGGTACCCAGCTAAACCCTCAGTAAAGGCAAAACTTGATAGAGGCCTTAAAGCAAAATGCAGATCTGTTCACCTGGAGTCAAGCAGACCTGCCAGGCATTGATAAAAGGATTATAACCCACCAGCTAGTAGTTGCCTCTTCGCACAAACCCGTCAGGCAAAAGAGGAGGGTTTTTAACATAGAAAAATAAAATTTCATTAGGGAAAAAGTGGACAAGTTGCTCAAAACGGGTTTTATAAGAGAAGCCAAATACCCAGACTGGTTGGCAAATGTTATCCTGATCAAGAAAGCTAACGGGATTTGGAGAATGTTTGTTGATTTCACTAACCTGAATAAGGCATGCCCGAAGGACAACTTTCTCCTGCACCGAATTAATCAATTAGTTGACTCCATGGGAGGGCATGAACTATTAAGCTTCATAGATGCCTTCTTAGGATACAACTAGATACCATTGCATCCCCTAGATTAAGAGAAGATAACCTTTATCACTGACCAATGATTGTACTACTAAAAGGTCATGCTTTTCGATTTAAAGAACGTCGGGGCCACCTTCCAAAGATTAGTGAATAAAATCTTCAAGCCGTTGATAGAACAATCCATAGAAGTTTATGTGGATGATATGATCTCGAAGTCCACTAAAGCCGCAGACCATCCCTCTCACTTGGAGCAAACTTTCTCACTTCTCAGAGAGTATCGATTGAAGTTAAACCCTGAGAAATATGCCTTTGGGGTCAGGTCAGGAAAATTTATGGGCTTCATGGTCAGTGAAAGAGGCATTGGAGCCAACCCTTGGAAGATATAGGCCATCATGGACTTAAAGAATCCTAGCACATTGAAGAAGCTGCAAAGTTTAATAGGAAGGTTAGCGGCCTTGAGTCATTTTACTTCCCATTTCACTGACAAGTGCTATCCTTTTTTCAGGGCTGTAAGGAAGGGCAAGGGATGAGGAATGGAAAAAAACTTTCAAACAGCTCAAGGATTATTTGGCTTTTGTCCCGTAGCTAGTTAGCCCTTTGCTAAAGGAAATGCTCTATCTCTATCTTACTATCAGTGAATATACAATTAGCTCAGTTTTAGTGAAGAAAGATTCCTAAAGAGTTCAAAGGCCTAGATACTACACCAACAAAGCCTTGATAGATACTAAGAAGTGATATTCGACACCTAAAAAGTTATCTCTGGCACTTGTGATTACGACCAAGAAATTACGGCCCTACTTCCAAGCCTATCCCATAGTGGTGTTGACCAGCCAACTACTTTAATAAATTCTCTATCGACCAAACTTATCAGGAGGGCTGGTCAAATAGGTAGTAGAGCTTAGTGAATTTGACATCGAATTCTAACCTTGTAAGGCTATTAAAGGGCAAGCCTTTATGAATTTTATAGTTGAGCAGACTGTGGTTGAGACGCTGGCCATCTCCCAACCCTTCAATCATCTTGAGGAGATGGATGTGGATCACCCTGACCCCAAAAAATCCCCAACCTAGCATCTATGGATCAATGGGTCAGCCAGCTAAAATGGAGGAGGTGTAGGTATCATATTGATCGGGCCAGAGAAAGAAGAAGTTAGGTATACTTTAAGTTTTTTTTTCTTGTAACTAACAATGAATCAGAATATAAAGCTTAGTTGGCAGGATTAAGAATAGCGTAAGAAATTGGGATTCCCACACTTACCACTAATAGTGATTCACAACTTTTGGTGAACCACTTAAACGGAATGTATCAAGCTCGAGAGGAAATCATGAAGGCTTACCTTTCAGAAGCATGGCGCTTGATTAACCAGTTTGAGAAGGTAGAGATGTGAAAAATTCCCCGATCTGAGGACCTCCTGACCGATGCTTTGTTAAAGCTCGCCTCATCCCTCACGAAGAATATTCCCAGGGCAATTCCTGTAGAAACCCTAGGACGAAAGAGTACCTCTCCACTTGAGAGTAGTAGCGCCTTGTTGGCTTAGGAGGAATTAACCACATGGATGGACTCGATCCTGAAGTTCATCAACAAAGGTATTCTGCCACCCGATAAGAACAAAGCCTTCAGGGTTAGAAGAAAGGCTGCTAGGTTTACTACAATAGAAGGCATGTTGTATAAGGGGGAGTAAGCACCCTTTATTGAAGATGCCTGGGCCTACAAGAAGCAGAGAGAGTGCTGGAAAAAATATACCAGAGAGCTTATGAAAATTATAGTGGGAGTAGGAGTCTGGTGCACCAAGTGCTCAGGCAGGGGTATTACTAGCCGACTATGAGTGAGGATGCCCACAAACTGGTGCAACAATGTCGGGCCTATCAGATACATACTGACATTCCTCGATAACCTCTAAAAAAATTGATCACACTATTGAGTCCTTGGTTATTTGCACAATGGGGGTTGGATTTAATAGAGACGTTTTCTACTGCTATAGCTCAAGGAAAGTATGTTATTGTGGCCACTGACTACTTCACCAAGTGGGTAGAAGCGAAACCTTTATCAAAAATCATTGAGAAGAACACCATTGCTTTCATCCGAAAGAATATCCTCTACTGACATAGCAACGTCAATATCCTGATTATGAACAATGGAAAGCAATTTGATAATAGGGGATTGGAGAAATTCTATCAGGATTGAAATATTGATCTGAGGCTAGCATCCCCAGCTCACCCAAAGGCCAATGGCCAGGTTGAGGCAGTTAACTAGACTATAAAATAGGTGCTCAAAAAGAGACTGAGTGAAGAAAGAGAGTCTAGATAGATGAACTTCCTGAAATTTTGTGAGCCTACTGGACCACTGCAAAAGTTACCACAGGAGAGAGCCCATACTTCCTAGCCTACGGATTCGAAGCATTGATTCCAATTGAAATGGATATTTCGACTTTTTATACTTTCTACTTCGATAAAGAAGAAAATCAACAAGTCATGCACCTTGGAATTGACTTGCAAGAAGAGGTAAGGGACCGTGCTCTAATCAATACAGTTGCCCATCAACAAAAAGTTTTCAAGTTCTACAACTGAAAGGTTCGACCCCACTCCTTCAAGGAAGATTAGCTTGTCCTGAGAAGGATCGCCCTTAATGCTAGTTGGGAAAGACCCTACCAAGTGTCCCTGAGCGCTAACAGACAGGCCAGGAATCTACAAGCTTGCTCGATTTGATGGTAGTGTCCTACGTAAAGCCTGGCACACGAAAATGCTAAGGAGGAATTACCCCTGAGAAAGCTCTCTCTCAGGATGGTTAGTTTGTAAAACACTCTTTGAATCATTTTTCATTATCTGAATAAAATAAAGTGATTTGAGTGCTCTCTTTATCATTTTTCTGAGTTTACTTTCTGCCTTAAATCTAAGGTTAAGGTTCGCTATAAGCCTTAAAATCCCTTAACATTTGGTAACTTGTGGAATCCTATCCGTCCTAGGTGTTATAAGCCCTTAAACCTAGGTCAAGTATCTTTTGCGTCTAAGACCTACTTCGTATTAAGGCATGATAAACCCTGGCCGAATCAGGTACTTCTAAGGTTAAGGTTGGCTATAAATCCTAAAATCCCTTAACACTTAGTAACTTGTGAAATCCTATCTGTCCTAGGTATCGTAAGCCCTTAAACCCGGGTCAGGCATCCTTTATGTCTAAGATGTGATTCGTGTTAAGGCATGGTAAACCCTGGCCGAGTCAGGTACTTCTAAGGTTAACGTTAGTTATAAGCCCTAAAATCCCTTAACACTTAGTAACTAGTGAAATCTTATTCATCCCAGGTGTTGTAAGCTCTTAAACCTGGGTTAGACATCCTTTGTGTCTAAGACCTAATTTATACTAAGGCATGGTAAACCCTGATCAGGTAAGGTCCATTAAAATCCTATTTGTCCTAGATGTCGTAAGCCTCTAAGCCCGAGTCAAGCATCTTTCGCGTCTAAGATCTGATTCGTGTTAAGGCACGATAAACCTTGGTCAGGTCAGGTACCTCTTAGGTTAAGGTTGGCTGTATTACTTAAAATCCTTTAACATTTAGCAATTTAAATTATGATTCATCCCAGGTACCGTAAGTCCTTGGCCGCATCAGGTATCCCTAGTAAATAAGACCTAGTCGAGTGAGGCATGATAAACCTTGGTCGAATCTGACTTAGTCTTGAAGATCTTTGAAGGCCCCGATCTAAGTCAATCTGCTCTTGAAGCCTCGAAAGAAGACTGGTGTAAAGACCCCCTTTAAGAAGATACCTGGCCCCAAAGGATTCATAACCTTTCACGTGTCAAGGTTAGTCAGTTCATTCAGTTGATTCATTTGGCATACCAAAAATGAGAATTCATTTAAAAATGAAAGAAATAGTTGGAAGAAAAGCAAACTTGCAAAGCATAGAGAATAAATGTATATCTTTCTATTAATCAAAGAAAAGATAGCGTACATGTGTTCGTTATGTATACAAGAAGAATCATAACGGGGTCAGAAGTTTACAAAATTTAAAAAAAAAATTCTAAGTCCTATAAACTATATTGAAGAATCCCTCTTCATCATTCAGACAATTCCATCACCTTGTCTTCAACTCGGCGTGCTTCAGGGATATCTCCATCTATTTTTTTCGGGGCAGGAGCGTCTTCTTTGATCAGGTGTTCGGGTTCTCCTCAGTAAACTCTACCCGAGAGGGGAAGGCATTTTTCTGGGGAGTTTGTGTTTTGGTTGCCTCAGATGTTTCCTCCTCAGTCAAGTTATCAGGCTGCTCTTCATCCTTAGGCCATTCTTCTTCTTCTTCTTCACCAACCAGGTCGACTTCTTAGCCAGGAGTCTCAGGAAGCTCACCTTGAGTCCTAGAAGTCCCTGGGATATCTCGTTCCAGCTAATCAAATAGCCACCAAAGATCCAGGCTGGGGTATTCCTGGAGGAAGAGCCGGTGGTCAGATCCACTCCCTCGTTTATGCCTTCATCATATCGGGTCTCTAACTGAGCAGGCACCAGCTCCAGTTCCTTCATTTTTTCCTCCAAGGACTTTTGTGCTTTCTTGAACTCAGCTTCCAGGCTCTAGAGCTCTTATGTTAAGAAATTTATTTTGCCCTCAAACTCTATGAGCTCGTCTATGGCCAAGGAGTAATTGTTGGACAACGTATAGTGCTGCTCCCGTAATTTGTCATACTGGCCAGTGATGGTCCTCCTAGCTTGATCAAATCTGGCATTATCAACCTTCAAAGTTTGGACCTGGGCCTCCAAAGCCGATAACCTCTCCTGCCAGGTCTTCTCCTCTTCAGTCCACAGGGATTTTTCCAAGAGCAACTAAGACTTTTTTCCCACTAGGGCAGAGATCCGTGTTGACAACTCCTCCCTCTCTTTGATAGCGCTCTCTTGGGTGCCAGCTATCAGCTCCTAGGCCTTCTTTTCTAACTTCTTGACTGTATTGAAAGCTTTCTTCCTGAAGGCCAAGGCATTTCAATAATCGTCAATAAAGAGATCCAACATGTATGTGCCCTGTCCCAAAGGAATAAAAAAGAAATGTTAGCATTTTTCAAGTGTAAGAATAAAATTGTCTAAGTATTTTGCCAAGATTGAGCAAGAGAAGGAAATAACTTACCCAGTGAGAGAATAAACTGCGCCAATTGAGGGCTTCCTTCGGGCTTATATTGGCCATATCTTTGGCCCTCTTCGAGGAAATTACCTCCCAAATCGGGTTGGCCAGGAGGAGGAGGTATCCAAAATTCTCCCTTTTCTCTTTTGGGAGATCCTCCAAGAAAACCCCTTCCAGGTTCCCACTATTTTTCCTGGTAGCCTGGAAAGGGTCTTCAATCCCAAAGAAGGGCAGGTTTTCCTACCTCTGATTCTGGCCCCCATTAGTCTCTGATCCATCGATAATATTTTTAGGGTCAGGCTGTTGTTATTGGTCCTGACCCATGGGACCTATTATTTTCTACCCTGAGCTCTGGGTGACTGTTGCGTCTTTCTTATGAACCGGGACCCTCCCCGACTGGTGATCAAATGGGTGAGGTGGGATGGTCACTCTCAACTTTCTCCTTGCCTCAGGCAGACCTTTGTCCGGGGGCCTCTTCCCCTTATCCCTCACCTGGGCCGAGTTGTCGTTAGGGGGACGCTTCCTTGGTTCGTCCCTGGGTTGCTCCTTGAAGGTGATCCCTTTTTGCTTGGGGTGCTCCATCTTTTTACCCCTCTTCTCAGAGTTCTTCTTATGATCCCCTTTTATAGGCCCCTTGCCCTTTTCTTCTGAGGCCTTTGGTTGTGGGTCGGACTGTTTAATACCCTTCAACCCCCTTTTTGAGAGTAACCCCTGATCTCAATTAGATTATGTACCCAAGTATAGGTAGTCTTGTTATAGTATAGTCTGGTGAGTCCAAGTGTCGTAT
>JAVXUL010063884.1:0-10124 GCA_035590515.1 Trichilia minutiflora
TTTTCTATCTTCCTAGAACATTAAAACATAAGTTCTTTATGGAATATCCATATATATGTATATAAAAGCATTAGAAACTATAGAAAGCAATAAAAACGTAAAAGATTCCACTCACTCGTTAGGGAGGGTACGCACTCCCTAAAGTTCCTCGCTCAGGTCGCGTTTCTGCTCCTCGCTCTCTGAGCCTACACACAGATATTAAAATTCCGTCAATTCGCATTCTAAATTACAAACAAAACTCGTATGCGAGGAATGGATGCAACTCGAATACCCAAAATTGGTTTTAACCCAAAATCGGCAAAACTCTTTTTCACTCACCCAAATCATCTCATTCTCAACACTCACAACCCACATTGCGCCTAGAATGATGTATTTTGGCTCGATTCCACAATTTTGACATGCGGATTCTACTTGCCCACCGAAACAGTAACTCTTGTTACTGTTCACGTTTTTCTATTTTCTCTGAAATTACTTCTCTAGCTTCCTATGACTTCCCTGACTCCATTACAACCCAAATAACATCTTAAAACTAACCGAAATGCCGTAAATCTACGAAAAAGACATACGAACATAACTACGAATCAAGGTGCATAAAACATGAAAAGAGATATGCAGACGGGTTAGAAACGAAGCTACGAACCTCTTGGTATGGTCGATTTCCTTCAATTTGGCCTGGAATACCGAAAGCCTCAAAATGAGGTCCGAAACCCTAGCTTCTCCAACGTGATTTCGGTGTCTCTTGCTATAAATTGAAGCTACCAACGCGTTCGAGAGGTAGAATGCAGTATGGTGGTGAAGAGAAATCGAAGAAACGAGCAAAAACAAAAAATGTGGATGGAGAGCAAAGGAGAAACGGACGAAGAGAAGGGGAGGGGGAAAAAGAAGAGAAAAGTGAGGAAAGAGGGGGTCAACTCCCCTTTTTATAGAAATGGGGGCAAAATTATCATTTTGCCCTTGATTATTTAAGAAAAGAAGCTTCCAGATAAGGGTAAATCAGACTTTTTGCACGATTCGATCGACTGACCTTACCCTTCGTTCGACCGAATGATGCTTTCGGTCGATCGAAGTCACCTTTCATTCGATCGAAGATTCACGATCTGGAAATCGGGTGCCTTTGATTCGATCGATCGAACCAAGATTTCATTTGATTAAATCCCATTCATTCGAACGAAACACCCTATTCGTTCGACCGAATGCTTCCCACTTTGAGTTTTCTCTCGCACTCAAGTTTCCGATCTATTATCGACATCTGTTCTCGATCCTTAATCATTTTAATCCCTTCAAAACCTCAATTCAGCCCTCAAAATATTAAAATCCTTATAGAACTCGGGCGTATATTACTAAAAAGACAAAAATACCCTTACTCTAAAACACGGGATGTTTCAATAGCAAACATCACAGGACAAGCTTTGAGGAAGCCAAGCTGAATACCAATCAAGTGTTAGAGTACATACATGTTGATGTATGGGGGCCTGCACAGATTCGTTCATATGGTGGAGGCAGATACTTTCTGTTGATTATTGATGAGTTCTCAAAGAAGGTGTAGGTATATGTGTTGAAATCTAAAGATCAAGTATTTGAGAAGTTCAAGCATTGAAAGCAATTGATTGAAAACTATGCAAACTTAAGAGTGAAGACTCTAAGAACTGACAATGGGCTGGAATTTTACAGCTCACAGTTTGATAGTTTTTACAGGGAAAGTGGAATCAGGAGACACAGAACTATGACACACACCCCTCAACAAAATGGAGTTATAGAGATGATGAATAGGATACTTCTTAAGAGGATAAGGAGCATGCTATTATACTCAGGTCTCTCCAAAAGGTTTTGGGCAAAAGCAGTCAACATAGCAGTATATTTAGTTAACAAAAGCCCATTATCTGTGCTTGGATTTAAGACACTAGAAGAGATTTAGACTGGTAGAGAACCAACCTTGAAGCATTTAAAGATTTTTGGATGTACAGCTTATGCTTCTTTGAAGCAAGGAAAGTTGCAACCTAGAGCAGTTAAAGGGGTGTTTATAGGTTATAAAGAAGGTGTCAAAGGTTGGAAGATTTGGTGTCAGGATGGTGTTGGGGGAAAATGCATCATTAGTAGGGATGTTAAGTTTCAAGAGGAAGAACTGAATCATGACAGCTTCAAACATGAAGGAGAGTCTTTAAAAGACTCTAAAGATACCAAGGATGAGGTGGAGCTAGAGTCAGAAAGTTCAGAGCATAGAAAACCTCAGTAATCTTTAAGGAAAGAGGATGATGAAGATAGAAAACACATAGAGGGTGAACAAAGGAACATGCAGGACTATGCACTTACAAAAGACAGGGAAAGAAGACAAATCAAACCACTTGTGAGGTATGGACATGAAGATATGACAGCCTTTGCTTTTAGTGTAGCAGAGGAGGTGGAGCATGCAGAACCTGCAACAGTTGAAGAGGTATTAGATGGTGCTAAAGTAGACAACTAGTACCAAGCAATGCAGGACGAGATAGACTCATTGATGAAAAATGAGACATAGAGGCTGGTGCAACTGCCACAAGACAGAAAAGCAATAAGTTGCAAATGGATTTATAAGAAGAAAGAAGAGGCTGATGGGACCATGAGATATAAAACAAGGTTGGTAGCCATGGGCTTTAACCAACGAGAAGGCATAGACTACACTGAAATATTTTTACCAGTGGTGAAACAAGTATCAGTTAGAGTCATCCTGTCTTTGGTTATATTGAATGACTGGGAGCTAGAACAAATGGACGTTAAAACAGCTTTTCTTCATGGGAACTTGGAAGAAGAGATCTAAATGAAACAACCTAAGTGTTTTGAAAGGAAAAGAGATGAAAACCTGGTCTGTTTGCTTAAGAAGTCTTTGTATGGTCTTAAAAAATCTTCTAGATAGCGGAACCTGAAATTTGTTGAGTTTATAAGAAGCAAAAATTATTCTAAGAGTGCTTATGACCAGTGTGTGTACTTCAAAGGAAGAAGCTTGGATAATATAATTTTTCTATTAATATATGTAGATGATATGCTGCTGACAAGTAAAAGAAGAGACAATCTGCAAGAGTTGAAGGATTCCTTATCAGTAAAATTTGAAATGAAAGACATTGGTGCAGCAAGTAGAATACTAGGTGTTGAAATTAACAGAAAAAAGAAAAAAGGTTGGCTAAAGTTGAATCAGAAGAGATACTTACAGAAAGTTCTTTAGAAGTTTAAGATGAGTGATGCTAAGGCAGTAAATCAACCTTTTGTAGCTCATTTCAAACTTAGCAAAGAACAATGCCCACAAACAGATCAGGATAAGCATGAAATGTGCATGGTACCTTACTCAAATGCAGTGGGTTGTATGATGTATGCAATGGTATGCATAAGACCTGATTTAGCTTATGGTTTGAGTGTGTTGAGCAAGTTTATGGCTAATCCAGGAAGGTCACACTGGGAAGTAGCTAAATGGGTGCTTAAATACATAAAAGGAAACCTAGATTACTATATATACTATTCAAGGGAGGTGCAGGAGACAAGTGGAGTATAAAAGGGTATGTGGATGCAGATTATGCCATAGATTTAGACAGAAGAAGGTCTTTATCTGGGCATGTGTTTCTACTAAGTGGATGCATCATCAACTGAAAGTCTTCTTTGCAATGAGTTGTAGCTCTATCAACCATAGAAGCTGAGTTAATGACAATGGTAGAGGCTGTGAAAGAAACACTTTGGATGCATGTTTTTGTCACTGAACTTGGAGTAATGTGTCAGACTCCGGAAGTACTGTATGATAACCAGAGTACAATACACTTGTCCAAGCATCAAGTGTTCCATGAGAAGTCTAAATATATTGATGTAAGACATCATTTTGTGAGGGACGTGATAGTAGAAGGTCGGGTGAAGCTGAAGAAAGTTAGAATAGAGGAAAATGCTACAGATATACTGACTAAAGTTGTAGCTGTTGGCAAGCTTAAACATTGCTTAAGGATGATGAACTTGAGCATGGACTGAGAGCTTGTGACTAGAAATTGTTAGGAATAAGAACTGAGTTGCTTATAGTTGAGCAACTAAAGGGAAAGAAGAGGTAGTTGCTAATGATTTCAATGTTGAACCAAGATGGAGATTTGTAGAATTGGTCCAACATTAAAGCTTTGTCCTTATGGGTTTAATTGTATTAGTGGGAGGACCAAAGTGTAAGGTTGCTAATACAAATTAGTAAGGGCAAAATAGGGATTGTATGAGAGAAGGTAGTTGAAGTTTGTTAGCCTCAAAATTCATTTTTACGGGTAGTTCATTTCTTGGCTCATATAAAAGCAAGAGAAAGAATAAGGGAGGCTTGTATCTTTTTCTGTTTTACATCTTTTGAATAATATTCTTTTTCTCTGGAAAAGCTTTCTTTCTCTCTCGAGTTTCTTGCTTCTTCAATCTTGGTTTCTTGATTTCCTGGTTTTCTTATTTTGTTATTCTATTAAGTCTGTTTCTGTCGAAGCTTGCTTGGAAACTTACAGGTGCTTGCTGTGGGAGTCTTACTGTTCTTGGTGGTTGCTGATTCAGAGCTGTTAAGCTCATCTGATTCTGGGAAGATAACTTCAAGAAGTGGTATCAAAGCACCTTAGAAGAACAAGCAGACCTGGATGTTACAATGGTGCAAGGATTATATGTAAATCATTAGACAATCGCTTATGAATTAAAAATAGAGAAGAAAATAATTACAAAAGTCCATGTCTAATAAGATAGGCTTTTAGATGTTAATATCTATCAGTTATCAACTCTGAAATTGCATAGGATTAGATGTTTTTAAGTTTGGATTCATTGTTGCTCTAATTTGCCTTGTAATGGGGTAAGGCAAAAGATTATCTGAATCTGATTTAGGAACCACAATCCTAATAATATTATTTAGATATTACGTCAACTAAATTCACGTAAATCCTAATTAACCTATGTTAGGTTTCTACATATTAACAATTTATACCCAGTAGATGTCTTTAGGGTGTTATTCAATTATATAACATATAATATAATTGTTATTTAATATGTTAGCCCACATGTAGAAATTAAAACCAATAATCTTTAACTTGGTTGACATATTATACTTTAAAACAATTATATTACCATATATGCGTACCAAAATAGCTATCTTTTCTTAAAATATCTTCTTAGTTATAATTTGGTCAATCTATTATATTAGCATGAGATCAAAACAGTCTTTGTTACATAAATTCATAACTCGACCCATCAATGCCACCATACTAATATATTAGATGACATAGATCAAGTGTGAATATGTAGTGTAAAAATTACATGTAATGTGATCTTAGCATATCTATTTCTAACTGGTCCTACTTTATTCTTTAATGAATTCATAATATACCATAATAGGTAAAACCCATTCAGAGTATAAAATAAACCATATACTTTATTTTGTAAAAAATAAATACAAAGTATGTTTGAAATCACAGAACATTAAATACAAACTCTCACTAAAACTTTATATCATCAAATAGTTTAATACCTATTTAAGCAGTATACTCATGAAACACCTTGGATGATAAACCCTTAGTGAGCAGATCAGTAACCACGGAGTTTGTGCCAATATGTTCTATACATACATAACAACTTTGAACTCTCTCTTTAACAACAAGGAATTTGATGTCTATGTGCTTCAACTTCAAAGAGCTCTTGTTGTTATTAGAATACAGTATAGTCGATTTATTATCATATAATATTTTTAATGGCTTATCAATGCCAATTACAATTTGTAGCTCAGTAATAAAATTTCGTAGCTATATCCCATTATTGGATGCCTTATAACAAGCTATGAATTTAACTGTCATAGTGAAAGAAGCTTAGCACTCTTTCAGATAAATACAACATGATATGCATCTTCTACTATCATGGTATCCCGTAAAATCAAAATCAGAATATCCAATGATCTCTAAATGTTTTGATCTCTTCTACATTGGCATGTCATCTTTTGTTTTTTTGTAAATACTATATAACTCATTTGGCTGCTTTCTGATGATCCATTCTAGGGTTATTCAAATATTTGCCCAATATCCCAACAATATATACTATATCCAGGCATGTACACATTTGAGCATATATTAAACTCCCTATTACCGATGCATGGGGAATCTTTTGCATCTTATTCACCTTAATCTCATTCTTGGGGTATTAACTGAGACTGAATTTATCTCCTTTAATAACAGGAATATCTCCTTATTTACTTCTTTCATACTAAGCCTGCTAAGAACCTTATTGATATATCTCTTTTGTAATAATACAAAGATTTCGTAGGAACGATTTCAGTGTATTTGTATGTCTAATACAAAAGAGATATCATCAAGATCTTTTATTTTAAAATTCTTTGTCAGCAATCTCGTAGTTTGTGTAATAAGCTTATATAGTTGTTAACAAGTAATAATATATCATCGATATATAGAATCAGAAAGATAAATTTACTCACACTGAACTTCTAGTATACACAATCATCAATTACGTTTATCTCATACTCAAAATAGATGATTACTTGATAAAATTTATGATATTATTGACAGGAAGCTTGCTTCAATCTATAGATGGATTTCTTTAATTTATAAACCATTTTCTTTGGATTACCTGACACAAAATTTTTTTACTACACCATATAAATCATCTCATTAATATCATTATTGAGAAACACAATCTTTTCATCTATTTGATGTAGCCTAAAGTCATAATGAGCCATAAGTGCTATTATAATCCTAAAAAAGTTCTTCGATGAAACTACAAAGAAAGTTTCTTTATAATTAATGCCTTTTTTTTAAGTAAAGCCATTTGTAATAAGAGGAGTCTTATATCTTTCAACATTGCCTTTTGAATCCCTCTTAGTTTTAAATTTCTATTTGCAACCAACAAGTTTCATACCATCAAGCAATTCGACAAGGTCCTAAACATCATTGTCTTTTATGGACTTTATCTCTTGATTCATGACACCAATTTACTTTTGAGAATTAGAACTTTTTGTAACTTGATAAAATTTAATTGGATCATTTTTCATGATTCTTATATCTTCTTTACATTCTTGAAGAAAAAGAATATAATCATCTAAAATCATATTTCTCCTTTCTCTAGTAAATCTTCTTAACAGCATTTACTCTTAAGGTTCTTGAGTTTGCTTTTTAGGAGTAACTTCTTAATTTTGGATAGAAAATTCATCAACATTATTTTGATTATTTGAATTTGCTTCTTGAATAATGTCGGTGATAAGGACTTAATCATTGTTAATAATAATTGTAAGCAAAATAAGATATTCTTCTTCAAAAATAATGTCCTTTATGTTATCTTTTCCTCTAAACTCAAATCTTCGAAGGAGCTTATATTTTCTATCTCAAAAAATAAGCGAGTTGTGCGATCATAAAACTTATAACTCATTAATCATTCAGAATATCAAACGAAGTAATAGTTAATGGTTCTTGAGTTTAATTCTTTTTTATTTGGCATATATGGTCTTGCCTTAACTGGATAACCCTAAATGTATAAGTGTCTAATGCTAGGCATTTTTTCTATCCAGAGTTTATATAGGATTTTAACTACTGCTTTATTTGGAACCCTGTTAAGGATATAAGCTATAGTATTTAATGCTTCTCCCCAAAGAGATTTGGGTAAGGTAGAGTGACTAATTATAATCCTCACCATATTTTTAAGCGTTCTATTACGTCTCTCAGTAACACCATCCATGCTAAGTTTGCCTGATATTGTATATTGTAAGACGATACTGCATTCCTTTAAGAATTTAGAGAAAGTCCCTAGATATTGTTCACCTGATCTATTATATTTGTTATAATACTTGTCACCACGATCAGATTTAATAGCTTTAATTCTTTTGTCAACTTGGTTCTCAACTTTAACTTTGAAAGCCTTAAAAATATCTAGTGATTGAAACATCTTATGAATTAAATATAGGTAGCCATAATGGGAATATTTATCTATGAACATAATAAAATATTGTTGATCATTCCAAGAAGCTTAAGGAATGGTATAAAAATATTAGTACAAATTAGTTCTAAAATATCCGAATTTCTATTAGTACCTAATTTTCTTATGCTCATCTATTTTTTCTTAATGCATTCAATACAGACTTGAAAGTTTACTAAATCAAGAGGATCAAAAATTTTGTCAAACACAAGTCTCTCTATTATCTATTTAAAGATATGACCTAAATGTTTATACCATAATATTACAGAATCCTTATCAGTTAATTTTTATTTTGTACCATGAGAACTAGTATGCAATGTTTCATTATATAAAATAATTGTGTCTAGCAAATATAGGTTGTCAGTCATAGATAAAGAATAAGTATCAATAAAATTTGAATTTTCAAAAAGATTAAATTTATTATTTTCAAATGAACAAAAGTAACTATATTTGTCCA
Organism: Trichilia minutiflora; assembly: GCA_035590515.1. Taxonomy (NCBI): domain Eukaryota; kingdom Viridiplantae; phylum Streptophyta; class Magnoliopsida; order Sapindales; family Meliaceae; genus Trichilia; species Trichilia minutiflora. Next base: position 8,381 of record JAVXUL010063884.1, read on the forward strand.
AAACAAAAATAAAAATCAAATTCCGTCTAAACAATGGTATAATAAAAATCTCTTTCAAATCCAAATACGAATCAATTTTTTAAATAACAACCTAAAGGTCCTTATAGCTTCAATTGCAATTGATTTATCATCGTCTATAAAGATGTATCTTTCAGCATCATTTGGCTGTCGACTCATCAAACAACCTTGTATAGACTCACTTATATGAGTAGTAGTATCAAAATCTATCCGTTAAGTGTATCTAAGTATAAAAGTCAAATTAATCTCAGAACAAACAAAAATAAGAAGCTCACCTTTCTCAACATATGTAGCACTATACTTGAAATATTCTTTCTTCATATATCCACCCTTTTTATAGAAGTAATAGGTGAATTCTGAATCTTATGTCTTTTGCCTTGTCTTTTGTGATATCCCAACCACAACTTTCTTTCCTCTTTTCCTCTTTTTAGTCCTTATAGGATGTTACCAAATCAGCATTTTTTCGTTGATCTATCTTTCATCTTTCATCTTTCCTCTTCTTATACATAATAAGAAATAAGCTCATTAAGAGATCATACCTTTTTTTAGTGTTATAACTTACCTTAAATTAACTATATCGTATAGGAAGAGAAATGAGAACCAAATGAACAGTTAAGTCCTTAGACAATTTTAACTTTAGTGCCTTTAATTTTGAAGCAATGTAAAATATCTCTATAATATACCCCTTATGTTACTTTTTCCTTTATACTTTATTGAAACAAGTTTAGATAGTAGTGTACTTGTTTTAGCCTTTATGCTCTTGGCCAAACGCTTTTCTAGTTCCTTAGTGAACTTCTTTGCATTATACCCATCGGATATAATGTCCCTGAAAGTCCCTAGAATTGCACGTTTCATAATTATAAGAGTTATATAATTAGAACAATCCCACTTTTAAGAGTCCTTTTAATCCTCAATAGAACTTTTATATATAAGAGAGGAGGGTTGATGAGTACATAAAAGTGTATATGTACTAAGGTTAAATTCATTATTTTACACTTCAAAGTATGTTTAACTCTCTCCATTAATACATATTTCTAATCTTTGATGTAAAATTTACTTTGTTTGTAATTTCAGTTAATTTTAGTTTTTATACAAGGTACATAAAAAGGCCATAACTTTTCATCCAAGAGAACTATTGAGGTGAATCTTGATCTTTTGGAAAGATACTCATTGGGCTAAAACTTTCATGTTTGGCCCAACCATCATTTTGGACTTTAAGTTATAGTTTGCAAGCCATCAATCAAGTCTCATTGCTGTTCCAGTCCAGCTCGACCTTGCTTCAGTAATTGACCCATAACTTTTGATAGAAATTTTAGATTAACCTAAGACAAATGAAATTCGAAATAGGAGTCAAATACGTACAACTTTTATGTTGATCACGAGGGCTGAATCATTGAGATCTGAGGTTATCCATAACGTTTTTGTGACGGTCAGAATATTTCAACTACCATTTGTCAAAGTTTTCCACCTAATTGTCAAATATGACAACTAATTACTTTGACATTTAGCTCTCATGTTTGCCTATAAATAAGAGGCCTATTTTGTGTTCTAAGAAGGTAATTGATGTATTAGAATCAATTTATAATGAAATTCCATTCTCTCATCTCCATGAATTTCTAAAGTTCTAGCTAAAGTTAGGAGGTTGATATTAAGGATGTATGGTATATTCTTTAGATCCCATCTTTGTTTTTAATGTTTAAACTCTTTTTATTAATTGCATATGCAT
>JAVXUL010063895.1:0-10124 GCA_035590515.1 Trichilia minutiflora
AATATAGAGTTTATACAAGATCAAAAGCCCTGAAACCGACAACACGAATGGTTTTTAGGGCATATACACTAACAATAGGATCTAGGAAATGAACTTGATATAGATGAGAAAAGCTTACCCTATATGGTTGTTAACCTTTGCTACCCTTTGTGCAATTTTGAAGCTTGGGAAGACCAATATAGCTCCTCCTCTATCTTGTGATGCCCATGGCTCCTTGATTTATCCTTTGGCTTTGTTGAAATTCAATCAAACGCTTTGATAAAATTTTATGTTTTCAAACAAAAGTTGAAATTAACTTTACACTTAGAAAGATCTCTTCCCAAGGATCTTAAAGCACTTTTAAATTGCTGCAAATGACACAAAAATGGTTGCCTTTTGCTAGTTGGAAATGAACAGGAGTTTAGGAGCCAAATTCCCAATTTTGTTTCCTAAATACAAAAATAATCAATTTTCATATTTATATTTTCATAATTTCATTAACCATTAATTAAAGAAAATACATGAAAATTCTTTTACCAAATGTGTAGAGACTATTAAGCCACATCTTATGTGTATCTACCATCCATTTGTAAACTAAGTGTAAGGTCAAGATTAAGCCACTTATCAACATTTCATTTGTTAGGATAAAATGTTAACATACATCACTCATTCCTACACTAAGCTTAGGTTAACCAATCATATTTTCTTAGCTTAATATATTTTAGCAATGTACAAAATAATTAGGGAAAAATTAAGCTAATCGTGGGCAAGACTCAATAGGTCCACTATAAAGCTGGTAGTGGACGATATAACCGAATTAAACTGTTTTATTTTATTTTATATCCCAAATTAAACTCTTTAATTCTTTTATGTAATTAATCTTTAACAAGATTAATTAAATATGTCCACATACCAAGATTGACACCTAGCCATGCAATACGGCCCCCGGATTACAATGAAGTGCTAAGCTTCAACTATGAACCTTTCTATCATTAGTTATCGTGTAATTCAATCCTTCTGTCACACAATGCTCCGATTGGATCAGAGGTATGCTATAATCATCAAACCCTTTTAAGTCCAATGCTTTGTATAAGAAATAACAGATACCGACTCCATTGTGTATATCCATTAAGAACACACTTCTCAATCACACATAATATACAACCCCAATCGAGGATTTTGCAAGTCAAATCTGAATTATTCACATAGAGCATTCTACCTCAAACACTAAGGTTGATGGATCCTTTCTCAAACATTCACAAACCTCCATGAATGTGTCACCACACCTAATAACTACCTATCAAAAGCCTAAGATCAAACTTGCCCTGATTAGTATCAAAGTATGGTAATTGACACATAAGGTAACCATGATGTTGTAAAGTCTAAGGATTAGTTACACCATTGATACAACGAATGTCTAATTGATGATTAAGTGTAATTAGTATTTGGACAACTCATGCGAGTCTGTTTAGTGAACTCATACTCAGTTAATGAGCACGTACAAACTTCTTTTAGTATCTCTACACAAGTAATCTATGAGATCGATTACCCTCTATCATATAAAGAAAGAATATTGTATACTAGTCTTTCCGGTACTATAAGGGTCTTACTTTATAGTCCCATGACTAGGAACATTTAGGAATGATACTATGAACATATAGTCTCATAAATATGAACTCATCATAATAATATGTATTGCATAAATTTTATAAGCTTTATCATTATATGTAAATCAAACATACATATATAAATGATAAAAGAAAAATATAAATATAAGAATATACTCATTTTATAAATCATAAGATTTATAAGAGTTTTACAATTTTCAATCACCGATCACATCGTGATTGGCTTTTCGGGCATACAAATCTTTTAATAAAATCAACTAGTTGCTATATATAGATATTTTCCCCAAGATATTCATTAAGAAATGCAGTTTTCAAATCCATCTATCAGATCTCTAAATTATGGTATGCAATAATGACTAGTATAATTCAAATAGATTTAATCTTAGATATGGATCGAAAGGTCTCCTCATAATCTAACCCTTGTTTCTGAGCATACCCTTTCATAATTAACCATGCTTTATAGGTCTCAACCTTACCATCCTTACTAATCTTTCTCTTGAAGATCCACTTACAACCAATGGGAACAATTACTTCTAGTGATCAATAAGAGTCCAGACTTGGTTAGCGTACATAGATTGTATCTCATAATCTATTGCCTCTAGCCATCTACTTGAATCTTTATCCAGGATACTTTCTTATAACTCCTAGAACCATCTGGATGATTAACCTCTCATACTAGGTAAAAGTCAAACTCTTGCTCATGCAAAAGACCATATCGCTTTGAAAGTCGCGATACTTTAGAAGATTTTCTAATTAGAATTTAAGCTGGAACTGAGGTTTGTTGACTAGATGATCCAGCCTTAGTATCATTGGATTGAGCTTCTAAGGACTCTATTTTAAGCTCAATTTGTCTTTCTGCACCACTTTCTTCTAAGAACTCTTTTTTTAAGAAGTGTGCATTTTTACTGATTGAAATGCATTGATCAGAATGAAAGTAGAAATAATATCTTAAACTATCTTTGAGATATTCGATGAATTGCCCCTTTTCTGATTTTACATCCAGCTTATCAGGGTTAACTATTTTAACATAAGCTGGATAATTTCGTATTCTCATATAACCAAGACTGGATTTCTTTTCACTTTATATCTCATACGAAGTCTTTTTGACTAATTTTGATGGGGCTTTATTCTATATATGCACAGCAGTAAGTCGGGCATATCCCCATAAATAAATTGGTAAGTTTGTAAAACTCACTATAGATCGCACCATATCTAATAAAGTACAATTTTTTCTTTTTGTAAAACCATTCAACTGTGGTGTATAAGGAGGAGTAAGTTAAAAAATTACTCCATTTTCTTTTAAGAATTTTTAAAACTCTATATTCAAGTATTCTCCTCCATGACCTGATCACAGAATTTTAATACTCTTTCCAGTTTGTTTCTCTACTTCATTTTTAAATTCTTTGAACTTTTCAAAGGATTCTGATTTGTATTTTATTAAATACATATACCTATATCATGACATATCATCGATAAAAGTAATGAAGTAGTCAAATCCTCCTCTGGCTCTTGTGCTAAATGATCCACATACATCCACATGTATGAGTTTCAATAGCTCCTTAGCCCTCTCACCTTTACTCTTAAAGGAAGATTTGGTCATCTTACCTTGAAGACATGATTTACAAGTTGGTAAGGTTTCGAACCCAGTGAACTTAAAAGTTCACTTGTACCATATTAAATTAATCTCCTGTCTCCTATATAACCCAATCTATGATACCACAAATATTTAAGATGTAATTTACTATAGATTCTTTTATTTGTAATGGATTTTTCTGAATAACTATTATTCAATTCTAGAACATATAATCCATTTGTATTTATAGCTTTACCTAGTAATACTTTACGAAAATGCATTAAACATTTATTTTCAGTAAACTGTACACTGTAACCATCTTTATATAGTACAAAAATTAAAATAATATTTCTAGTGGTATTAGCAAAATATAACACTAAATTCAATCTTATAATGTGTCCATTAGACAATCTAAGATCGTAAGATCCTTTAGCTTCAGCAGCAACTATTGTCTTATTAGCTATTCTTAATACAATCTCGCCTCTAGGCAATACTGATGTTTGTTGAGAGACACAAATATGAGATGAAGTTGTTGAATCTAGTATCCAAGAATGATAATCTGAAATAATGCTTAATTTATAATCAATCATTATACAACTATATGTACCTTCTATTATCTTTTCAAGACCTCTAAGGTACTAAGGATAGTTCCTCTGGATATGTTCTATTTTTCTCACAAAGAAAACAAATTTTCTTTATTAGATTTTGAAATTTGTCCCTATTAAACTATCAAAAGTTCAAATGTTTGAAGGAAAACACCGTTAACAAATTTTTGTATCATTTTATCACACTTTTCTTTGAGAAACTGAAAAGAACCGGAGAAAAATTATTAGTGATCTTGTAAAATGTATTAATCAATGAATTTGATTTATACAAATTCAAAAGATTTTGAATTATATCAATGAAACAATTTTAAAAGTTATTAAGTATGCTAATCATATTAGCTCCGACTATTTAATTTGAATCCTATACTCCCTAAAATAGGACTCAAAAGTTTCATTGAAATTTTGTTAATATTAGTAGGCAATCAACATCTTATGAGAATTAACGAACCTCACATAACAAAAACCTTGGTCAATTAATCCCAATAAGTATGAAACTCATTTCCTTTTACATTCCTATATAAGATTTGATTCTTTATTTAGCTCTAGCTTCGAATGCCTCACATAATAGAAATCTTGGCACAAGCAAGTTAAACCCAAACCATTGCGCTTTCTTAAGATGTTATTTTCACCTCTCCCTTACATAATAAAAATCTTGGTCAAGGTGAAAATACACATCCAATAACCAAATAACAAAATTCTCTAATACAAATTCAATACCTCTTACATAATAGAGATCTTGGGCTACAAATTTATGTTAAATAATTCATTGTCATCCCACAATGAGAGGTTAGAATTTAATAATTATTATAGGTAGTTATTATAAAATTTTTTATTATTACTAGTCATGTGTTTTTCACAAAAACACATGTTTATATTCAGTAAACCATTTGCCAAATATTTAAATTCAAAAATAAAAATAATATTCATTCATCATGTGAATAAATATTATTATTTAAAAAAATACTTAAAATATTTTTAATATAATATAAAAATAATTTTTAAATCCTTTTTAAAAATTTTCCATTAAAAGCATTATAAAAAATATTTATTCATCCTATGAATAAATATTATTATTTACAAACGCATGATTTTATTAACAATTCTTTAAATACTAATACACATGTAACCATTACATGTTTCGATTTAGAAATCATATTTTTAACTTGAAAAACAACTTTTTCATTTATGCTTGTATTCCTAAACTCTTATCTTACAAGAATTTTGTGGCATTTGTGTTTTTGTATTGATGTCTTAGAAATGGTTATTCTTGTCACACAAGAATTCTTCTTTTGTGTATTTGTTTAAGGTAACTAGTCAAACCAGAAATCTTATTTTGTTTATTAGAAAAATTTTAATTGGGTAGATAACGTTAACTAGTCAAACTAGGTCAATCATTCACTGAACTGCTTAACCCATTATGTTGACATAATTAACGTTCCACACCAATATTATTAGTAACACTTACTAATATTAACAAATAAATCAAATTTGTTTAACCAAGTCTAATGTTTTGTTTCTATCTAAGTACATTTCTACACATTTCAATATATATAAACATACAATAACATATACTAAATGCATATATAAAAAATGTGTAACATGTATACATACACCACAATATATATATATATATATATATATATATATAAAATCAATATTGCATTATCAAACAAAACAATAAAATCTATTTATCATATAAATAATTTATAATCATATTTAATTTATTCACCCTTTGAATATCCTAAATCAGTATTTAGAAAATACAAAAATTGTTTCTGGCTACCTTGTATATGAAAATAAATACAAACCATTTTGTATTAAATTTTCAATATTTAAAACATAAGTGTGTGTGTGAGTATAAAATCCTATTTCATATATATATATTTTAAATATATCATCAAATGATACAAAATTATGTTTAATTTATGGTAAAAATGACAAATCATATATTTATGATTTAAAACAATTTTTAACCATAAATTTATATATACATATGTAAATCTCATTACACATATATTTTAATGCATCAACCATTGTTGCATTTATATGTTTAACAACAAAGTAATATGAACACAAAACCATTTTGTGCTAAAAATATTTTGAAATTGACATAAAACAATTTTTGCAAATCAATTTCTTTACAAACCAAAATTTGTAAAATATATATATACACACACACACACACTAAAACATAACATATACATATCGTATGTATCAACCATTGATACACTTATTTGCTAAACACATTTAACATATATGTAGCCAACTTGAAAACAAATTTTCACACCAATCATTATTGGTCCAAATCAATGGCAATATGGAAATCAAAATTTCCACCAACCAAAACCAATTTTCCAATGTTAATGCCAATATCAACAATGTACATACAATATGAAAACACTTTTCCATCTATATGTACACTTGGACATAAACTTTGAAACATGGATTTAAACACTTTAACATCCATTTTAACATTTCAACAACAATGGCAGCAACCAAAACAACCAAATGTTCAAGCAAAATGGGCAAATGGCCCCTAATGAGTTCCAAACTCATTTTTCACATTACATCACATGTAATCAATATTCCAAAGGTTCCATAATCACATTATACATCTTCTAAACATCTTAGAAGTGATGGAAAACACATTTCCCACCAAGAACCCTTGTTGGCCGAAAATACCTATATGCTCTCCTTTGTTGTTTTCAACCAAAATACAAGCAAATCAACATCCAAGCCATCAACCAAACATGCTCTGATACCATTTGAAGGTTTCTATGGCCTTATTATGCTCAAATGTATGCTTTTGACCTAAGCTTTCATGGCTTTAAAATTATGCTTTCAAGGAAAAACAATGGAAACTAAGTTAGGGTTACATGAAAATACCTTGCTTGCTTGAAGATGAGATGAAGACAAAAACCAAAACCATGGCTCCTCTTCACTTTGTACCATCTCTAAGCCTCTCCTATGGTGGTCGAATATGAGGAAGAGGATAAACACATTTTTCATTCAATTTCACTTAATGGAAAATAACAAAATATCTATATTTATAAATATATATATATATATATCTATATATCTAAATATATATATATATATCTATATATCTATATATATATTTCATTTCTTTTTCAATTAAATAAATGGATATTTATCTAATAAATATATTATTTAATTGAATAATTATATGATAAAGCCATATGTACATTTGTAGGATGAGATCAAGTCAAACTTGATTAATAAATATTTGATCAAGTATTTAAAATTATTATCTAATAATATTTTAACAAATGTATTAATATTAACCATTATTATTATTATCATTACCTAAATCATTTAACAATTAAATAAATTAGATAAAAGGCATATTAATTAAGAAACTAATTAATATAATGAATTTTCAAAAATCCATAAATATGGTACAATTACCATAATTCCCTTGATCAAATTATATATAAGGATAAAATGATAATTTCATTCAAATTAAATATTTTAATTTAGATTTAACCATTTTACATTAAAATAATATTTTATATATTTGATAATAACAATTATCAAATTTTAATATATAATTTACAATAAATTACATATATGTATCATATAGGGGTAATATAATAATTTCACACTAACTTAAATAATTTAATTTATTTTTAATTATTTTACCTTAAAATCATATTTTAATAAATTTGATAATCTCTATTATCAAATTTGATAAGTAATTTACATTAAGTTACATTAAGATATCAATATATCAATTCTTTAATATTTTAAAGAATATTCAATACACATAACACTTATATGTATTTGTTTCGATCTCTTCTATATTATCATGAGGGTCCTAGCCTTCTCCCGATAATATTTAATGCCTTCCTCCTATTAGAAAATGCTTAAGGATTTATGATGGACTATAAAGGTTCATTATGACTTAATTGTGAGCCAATTCTGAACAATTCAGCTCCAAACAATTTCGGTTTTGAACATTTTGATATCTAACGACAATGATTAGTATCTAGCAATGCGTCATAATCCCTAAGTCACGATGAAGAAATATCTTTATCAAACCTTTCATTGATTGCCCATAACATGTGGGTAATATCCTTCCGTTATCATATCTTACTTGAGTAAGGATTTATGGAATGTCAAAACCTTATCTCGATATCAATACGAATCATCAATTATATGTCATGATTGCTTTGGCCAAAGACTTTATTCATATAGGTGTTTAATTAACAATCAAAATAAGATCTGTTGGCTTGACATATAGGATTGAGAGTTTTTGTTGACTCAATCTGAGTTAAATTTAACCTCTTCCTCTTATTAGAAAACGCTTAGGGATTTATAGTGAGTTATAAAGGTTCACTAGAACTTAGCTGTGAGCTAATTCCGAACAATTCAGCTCCGAATAATTTCGATTTTGAACATTTCAATATCCAAAAACTATGGTTAATATCTAGCAATGTGCCTAATCCTTAAGTCATGATGAAGAAATATCTTCATTAAACCTTTCATTGATTACACATAACATATGGGTAATATCCTTTTGTTATTGATCTCAATTAGATTTTATACCCAAGTATAGGTAGCCTTGTTATAGTATAGTCTGGTGAATCCAAGTGTCATATCTACAAGGAGTGTTTTTTCTAAGAGTCTAATTGGGTTATATCCAAGCCAAAGTCCAATTACCACAGTCCAATAACAAAAGTAGAATAAATGCTGGATTGATTTTAAAGAAGAAATTATCAAATAAGAATCAAATATAAATTAAAACACTAAGGCTTTGGAAATTGATATTTTAGAATGATGGTTATAAAATAGATCTCTTATTTAACTCAATTGAGATTAACTAAAGAGTTATCCCAATTGAAAGATGAAAATCGTTTAATGCATGAAAAAATATATTTTTTTCAAAAAATCAATACTTGATTAAAAGAATATCTTTAAATTAATTGATAAAAAATATAAGAAAAATATTTAAGACATTTAATGTTCAAAGCATTTTTTTTTTGTACTATATGTCTACAATGAATCAAAGAAAGTTTTCCAAGCATTCAATATGCCAAATGTTTATATAAAAATCAGAGAGTTTAAATTCTTAAAAACATTTTTCAAAATATGAATATAAAATTAATCAAAAGAATTTTAACATTAAAATCAAAGATGCGATTTAAAGAATATATGATACATCCTTAGTATCAACCTTCTAGCCTTAGCTAGTTCTTTAGAAAGACATGAAAATGAGAGAAAAAAATTTAATTATAAAATAATTCTAATACATCAATTATATGTCTTAGAACATAAAATAGTGCTCTTATTTATAGGCAAACATGAGAGCTAAATGTCAAAGTAGGTAGTTATAATATTTGACAATTAAGTTGAAAAATTTGACAAATGAAATTGAAATATTCCAACCACCATAAAAACGTAATGGATGACCTCAAATATGAATGATTCAATCCTTGTGGTAAACATGAAAGTTATAGATATGTGATCCTCTTTCAGCGGACACTTGTTTCAGGTCAATCCAAAATTTTTATCAAAAGTTATTGGCCAATTACTAAAACAAGGTCGGACTGGACTGGAACAACAAGGAAGCTTGATTGATGGCATCGAAAGTATAACTTAGAGCCCAAAATGATGGTTAGACCAAACATCAATGTTTTAGCCCAATAAGTTAGATTTCCAATGGATTAAGATTCACCTCAATATCTTTGTTAGATAAAAAGTTATTCCCTTTTTACATTCACTGCACAAAAATCAAAATTAACTGAAATTACAAACAAAGTAAATTTTATATCAAAGATTAGAAATATGCATAAATGAAGAGAGTTAATCATACTTTGAAGTATAAAATGATGAATTTAAACCTTAGTACATGTAAAATTTTGTGTACTCGTCACACACCCAAACCAAAACTCACTTACAAGTGATTTATTATTTCACTTCTTTTTGATATTTTCAAATAAGTAAACCCTCAATCACAAGTCTCAAGTGTAGCCACAAATCCCTCAAATAAGAAATCTATAAATCTTGTTTTGTGCATAAAGTGATACATAAATTATGGAATTTCATTGAAAAAGAGAACAAAATTCATTCTTATTATTTTACAAGAATTAACATCTTTTGATAAAATTTTTTTAAATATAATAATCATAACCCAATTTCTCGATCAATAACACCCAAACTAGATGATCTTAGGGTATTAGGTGTGAAACTTATCCCTTAGCATTTGGGTATAATAGTAAATCCCTCAAGAGTGTTTGTGCATGACTTTGTGTTTAGGATATGCACGAGAGGGAATGAAACTTAAAGAGGATGTCTTGGATAAGATTGTGGTGTAGG